>OZ037993.1:6432704-6452704 GCA_964035705.1 Porites rus
CTATAGATGGGGTCTCGTTTCGAGACATTTATTTGAGCAAGAGCCATGGCTCTTGATTTGAGCGATAAATGAAGCAGTCGTACAAAAAAATACCAAGAAAGCGACGAACTTTGTTTTTGGGTGTTTACTGGAAGGTAGAAAATTATTTTCTTGCTGAATTTGCAACAAAATCATAAAAAATGATCCCAGGAACACCGTCAATTGAAACGTAAACCAGCTCTTAACTAAGTGACGTCTTTTATTTACAAAAAATATACTTTTTTATTTTTATCCAACTGATTTGGTAAATACTAAACCAACTATCCCCCTCAGGGTCGTTTCAGAGCGCTAGATAAATACCTCAACGCTTCGCGTCTCCGTATCACCACCAGTATTCACCTCCCCTTCGGGGGATAGTTGTATAATATTTCTCCGTTTCTGATTGGCTTAAATCCCGTTTCATCAGTCAACAGATATTGATAAAAACAAAATCAAAGAAATAGTTCCTGAACATGATGTAGGGCAAGCAGGAGGCTACTGGTGCAAGTGAAATCAAACTTTCGAAAGCGCCATGTTCAAAAAAGTTTAAACTAAGAGCACTGTAAGTTTAGCTCGACAATTTGACGCTGGAGTATATTTGAAAACTGAACAGTGTGTTTGGCTTAAAGTTGCTTCTATCTTTCTTCCTTGGACGTCTTTAAAAAAAACAATGCCAATAGTAAAAAATATTTTCTTGGTGAGTTTAATTGTTAAAATTTATATTGTCGAAGGACTCGATCTTCCGCTTTATTTGGCAAAGCGTCTCGAATCCCTGCCAGACTGAATTTCTTTTTCCGTACAGTAAGTTATGAACCGCAAGGTCAACCAATCGCAGAGCGAAAACATACTTAGCCGTCTTATTATAATGGACTTTATGTAACTAAAGTTGCAACTTTCGGAATGTTTTTGGAGGGTTTTTGAAACTCATGTCTTTAAACTAATGTCCCTTTTACATTCTCCAAACCACTAAACTGAGGCAGGTAGACTTTCCCGATTTTTGAAAGACAGAAAAGGATATGTATAAGGGTAAACACAATGCTTTTTCTATAAGCTGTAATTTGTATGAGATAATGCCATTTTTCTAATCCTTTTAGTCCGTCCGCTGATTTTGATGTACTTTTGGGTAGTTCTCCCACCTGGTCAAATTTCATAGTTTTAGGTTTATGCACAAGATTTCTACCCCGGTGGATTGTGTAAATAGTAGGCACCCCTGTGCTGTAGTCGTTTGAAAACTGGACAATGTGTCTGGCTTAAAGTCACTTCCATCAACCTTTCGTTTAGTCTCC
Source organism: Porites rus (assembly GCA_964035705.1). Classification (NCBI taxonomy): domain Eukaryota; kingdom Metazoa; phylum Cnidaria; class Anthozoa; order Scleractinia; family Poritidae; genus Porites; species Porites rus. The sequence continues at coordinate 6,434,009 of OZ037993.1, forward strand.
CCGCAGACGTTATTTGGGGAGAAATGAATGCGTGACGAACAAACCACAGAGGACGTCTGCGGGGAGACTACCTTTCGTTGGTCGATCTGTCACGGGGCGTATATCCCTGATTTATGAAAAATATCATTAGTTAATGGACGTTCCACATATCTTTCTAGTGATCTATAAAATGAAATAGATCTTTCGCCTGATTTAGCTAAATGTATCCTTTATAGAATAATCAAGTTAAACATAAAACCAGTAAACAACATCTGATTTGGAATATAAAAAGGTGAAGCATGAAGAATGATACTTGTTTTGATTGCTGACAATTTTTTTCTAAAGAGTCAAGCTGAAATATATTAATACACTGACATATATCGTTGTAGCAAGCTTTTTAGGTCCTGGAACATTTTAACTGTTTACTAAAAAGTACGAAGTACTATAAATAATCCATTTACCAATAAACTTTTTATATAGAAGAATAAATATTAAAAGTGTGCTTTTCCTGCATCACGCACAGAATCATATCATGTGCACCATTCCTTAGTTGGTTTCTAACCAAGGGCATCTCCCATTTGTACCCCAATGTACCCCCATTTATGATTTTAGGACTGTGCGTAAGTTAGGAATTTTCCCCTTTCGTGTCTTCGTAAATAAATAAAGTTTTTGAGAGTGGGACATCTTGTCTCCTGGACTTAATTCATGTCCCCCGGAAAATCTAGTATACGGTTTATTATTTGGGCGTCGCTTGTTTTGATTCAAAGTTGCAGTAGGCACGCAATATGTGCGAACGTAAACAAGCAAAGTAAACAAGCCAAGCGACGCAAATGTCTGCCGTACGTTGTGTAACAACACAGCAGTTATCTTCGTTACATACGACCCACAGATAACGCACGGCAAACAAATCGGCAAAAGAAAATGAACGTTTTGAAAAAACAAAGTACACTGAGCGAAACAAACTATTTAATAATGAAAAATTTTCCTTTGGAAAATAAATCGTCCTCGCCGCACACGGTGTGAATTGTTTGGCTTATTTCCAAGAGTTTGACAAGATTTTGCTCTCAGTTGTCGAGCGCCAAAGAATATGTCACGCAAAATTCCGTGATCTCGTGCATAAAATAATTAAGGGTAACACTGAATGATACATAATTTCATTGCATATTTTCGGAAAGGAGGAGATTTCTTAAAATCTTATTGAGCAAAATGACGTCGTTAACAAGTTGTATTCTTCCACAGTCTAACCTTAAAAGGGACAGAAACCAACATCTTCACGTGGAAACCGTGGTCTATTTTTAAAACTCTTAGGTTAATTAGATTAAGGGCCTGTTTACATGTAGTTGGGGAACCCCTGGTAGGTGAGGTAACCCGCTTAGGAGGGGTTAAATATTAACCCTCCTTTACATGCAATCTTACAACCCCGCCATCCCGGGGTGCGCTTTCTCAAGATTATTGAATGGTCGCTAATAAACGTAAACAAGAAAAATGCTGGCAAACCACTTGTTTTGGCGATTAATGCTCTTCAACACTCAAGTTGCTGCTCTTGCTGCAACCTTCAGTGCTGTTACTTTCTATTGTTACCTTTAATAATGATGCAAAACTACCGCCAAAGTGAATTTTACACGAATTTGATGTATCACGAATCAGACCCCGGCTAGGCGGGTTACCCGACTTTGAACGTTTATATGGCAAAATTTGACACCGACTGAGAGGGTTACCTCACCTACCTGGGGTTCCCCACCTCCATGTAAACAGGCTCTAATAAGTCGTATTCTCTCACACACGAACCTCGAAAGCGGCAAATTCCAAAGCTTTCACGTGCAAACTGCATGACAATACAACTCACAGTAAAGGGCCTGATCACATGACTTGAGAAAGCAATGCGCATGAACAGTGTGTTACCCGCTGTCCTGTTTCTTGCTTGGTTCATTAGCCGGGCCGCCAGGCAAGCGTGATTACTTGGAAAATTTCTACCCGGGATCTTGGGATGGGTTGCAAACCTTACTGTTAGGAATTTTCACCACCAAAATGTTGCATAAACAGTGTAAATCGTAAATTCGCCTTGCATGATTGGAAATTTTGTTTATCCTATTAGCTATTTAACTATTAACAAGTCACGTGACCCTTTTCCCTTTATTAAGCGATTCCTATATAACGTAAACACACATGGAAGGCGAATTTTCAGAACATTTTTATAGCCTCTGAAATATACCTAAGAGCACTTGTTGCTCTTTCATTATCCTTTCGTCATTTTAGAGTAAATGTTTTGATCGTTAATTCTCAATCATAAGTCATGTGACAAAAATTTGAGCTTCTAAAATGTCTTAAATTGATATGGCCGTTAAGCTACATTAGTGGTCCAATTTTCAGGATCATTGATGGAAGCAAACCGTTCTAAATAGCATTTTATCAAAATATGCATATTTAATTAGATAGTCATGCCTTGAATGGCCCGAGCATGAAAAAAACCTCACACACGCACAGTACATCGACGCCTAAATATACGCTCCCACATCGTCTTGTTTAGCTTGTTTTCTGAATTTGGGAGTTTCCTGTACGTGGCACTCAGGCAGAAATTTTCAAGCTATCACTGGCGACTGCAAATTAGCCGCCCCTATCAATTTTATCAGGGGTCATCTCGGCCGGGAAACTGGACTCCTTTTGACTAGATTTCGTTTCCGTAAGTGACGAACGCGGATCCGTAAAGCCTGGTTTTCACTAGCGCATAGGCATAAGCATGAGCACACGCACATGTGTAAGCAAGTGAGAACACCAGCGACAAAAAGCATTAGCATAAGCACAAGAAGAACGGACATGTTTGTTCTTCTTGTGCTTATGCTTATGCTAATGTCGTAGCTTCGACTAGTGAAAACTGGGTCGAATAAGCACAAGCATTAGCACAAGACATCGTCTGTCCCCTATCTTGTTTATCATCGGGTTGAGGAGAGCTGGTATCGAGAATTGAGTCCAATATGCCATTCTGCGCGTGCGTATATCCCTAGTGAAAACCAGGCTTAATCACTGATTACCTCTCGCTTTACTAAACTTTTCTTTGGTAGTTTTCGTTAGTCGCAATTTTACTCCAGAACTGAAGAAAAGCTTTTCAAAGAAGTTTTAGGTTACAATTAAATTATACGATCATAACAAGTAGTTAATAGGCCGTTTTCAAAAACAGACATAATACTCTTTGTTGTCCCTCCAAAATCTAGCATAAGCATTGGGTTTCATTTCTCTTCATTGGGGCGATTTTAAGTCCCAAGAACGAGCGAGTCCACAGTAATTTTAAAAAGGTTAACAATTTAACTGGTTGATTGTGGTGAGTTCCTCTCGCATCGCCGTTCCCCCTAAATGACCTCTATATTTTTTATCAGGTGTTTAAAAAGCTGCTATAAATGGTAAAGAACCTTGTTAAATTTTTTATTATTGTGGATATAAGAAGCGCTCTTTTTCTCTTCGGCAAAATGACTCGAATTTCCCAATGCCAGATACTTTTCCGTCCTTTAACTGAGACGTGAGAGCAACCACGACGACAGTGACAAGGACAATGGACATTGTCAGAAACAAATTGTTTTAATTAGCAAACAACAGCTCTGCTCATGATTTGATCTTAAAAATCCATTTGGTGACCGTTATACACAGGTAAGAATTAACGAAATTGTGCATCTAGGACCGCGTCTGTTATATCGAGGTGACACTTGTAAAGGTCAGCTTTACAGAAAATCTATGGGCATTATTTTCGGCAAAGTTTTCCGACGGGTGACCGTATACGCCGCTATATACAGGACCGTTTTAAACAGGTTTGAATGTATATATTACAATCTAGAACGTCACTGGTCTTGATCTTGAATTTTTTGGAGAGTAAATTCAAGAAGGCAACATGCACAGGGATCTAGCCGATCAAGAGACGCTTTTTCTTTTATCTCGCTGTTATTTCTTACCTTTGTTGCCTGACCGACCTACTTTTACGCTCGTCATGGCAATAGCCTGAATGTTTTAATTTTTTCTCAGAAAAAAGGTTTGCAATTGAGAGTTTCGTAACAAAATTGTTTTCATGACGTTTAGTGACAGGCAGTCTGTTGACCTCTGTGGTAAACCGTCAAAAATTCCAAGAATAGCATGTGACCAATTATTATTGAAGTCCGTGGAAAGCATATAAAACATTCCATTGCAGCTATAGTGAGAAGGAGTAAGCTTCAGCTCAAGAAAGTGGAAGTAATCCTTTGAAAATCAGCGCTTTATCATTACCATGAATGAGCACGATATGTATCGGTTAGGCATGATTTCGAAGAGTGAGCTTAAAAGAAGACAAGAAGAAAGGACGAGGGCACAATTGGAAATGATGGAGAACTGTGATAATGGGAATTTTTCCCCCGCAATTTCAGTCCTGGGATGTTGCTGCATTGCTGAAGCTGGGGGTTGCTTTGAAGAAAACCCATGCAAAAAGAAAGCCTCTGGAGCTTCAGTATCCGGAATGTTTTATGGAGGGATCATAACTGGAGTGGGTGCAGCTCAGTCTTGGCCTTTCTGCCTTGGAATTGGTATATCGGCTATAGTACTAGGTGCCCTCACTGCAACAGGATTGTGTGTTGACGAATGCTGCTGTTCCAACTCTGCTGAACGGAATTCTAATCCTGTAGAAGCTCAGCCTGAAGGTACCCTTGGTTCTGCCTTTACCATCCACCAACCTCATTGAGTCAGCGAGCTTTGAAAACAATACATCAGCACGCCCTAACAAATTTTAAAACGGCTTAGCCGTCTCCTGAATGCTTTGTAGTAGGCAAGCAAGCTTAATGAACTACTATTTTTTCTGATAATAATAATAACTAGAATTTGGACTGTTGTAGCTGTCTGGTCAAGTTTCTCAGATAAACAGACTGGTCGATACAACAACATACAACAAAGCAAGAAGAAGCTGATTAATACTCGTTTTGTACTTATTCACGTCAAAAACTAACGAGCAGTACAGACTCAAAAGTTTGAAAAATTATACGAACGAAATAGAAGCACATGCATTTCGACAATATGTGCACTGCCATCTGATTAGAAAAATGCTGAACTGAACAATTACTTTAGGTCTTGCTACAGCGTTTTTCGGCGAGGCTGTATACGTAGCTATGAATACTTAAGCACTTAAGTTCAATCATGCTCTTGCAAGGGTGTTTACTGCAAGAGCGTGCACGTTTTTTTAGTGAATTTTTGTAGTTAGTGACAAGACAAGTAAATAGGCAGAGCACATGGATAGTTCGAGCGGAATTTTCGGAGTTTCTGTTCAACAATTCTTTATTTACACTATCATTAAAACGGAGTTTATACTGTTATTAGAATAGAGACCCTAAGAAAGAAAATTAGGCTGTAAAAAGGTATGTTTCATGCGTGTGCGTTGACCGAAATAGTAAGAGCTAGTTGGACACCACATTGTTCAAGTAAATAGCAAAAAATAGCAGTAAATAAACCAGATTAAGCCAGTGATTAAGTCAACTGTATGTCACATGAATAATGTCTCCCTTTTGGTAAAATATAACTGAGGAAAGAAGAATCTAGTCTTAGTGTATTGAAATAACAGATCGATCGCCGCCTTCTTTCCAACATGCAGCACTGAATTTGCCTTTCTTCTACCTCTGGCCGGTGTTAAACGCTACAATCATTTGAGTATGTTTACAGGTGACAAAAGCTTTCTTTCTAAGAAAGTTTATTTCCTGTCTAAGAATTTGTCAGAAATGGAAAGTTCGGGCAACATTATTTTTGTAAAAAGTAGTTAAGCAGACATTGCAAAACGTCAGTTATCTTAACTGGTCAAGAAATGCTTTTCTGAAAATAGGAAAATATCACTTTGCCTAAAGAGTTCACTGAAAAAAGCCACGGAAACAACTGCGTGAAGGGCGGGTACAAAAGTCGGGCTGGATCACGAACTCATTTACATATAGCACATGTTGTCTGTTAAGTATGCAAATGAGGTGTGTGTAGCTGTGTGGCAGTGTGGAGCAGAAGCCCGAGGGAAGAAGGAACCCCTGGTATTTAGCCTAAACGGGTGTATTTCGCTGAACAAGGTATATATACTTTTCGAGGTCTTGAGTCTTTAACAAGGTATACAATTTCACTATTTAATTAGCGTCTTCAACAGGGTGTCTTTTTTAGTGGACTGGAAGCCTTTTAAAAAGAGTGCGAAGGCTAGCGATGAGCGGTCTACATTAGTTTTTGTGGTACCAACAATACATTTTTTTAAGAAAACTAATCCCACGATGTTAGTTTCAAAAATTACCTAACTCTGTATGCAAAGCGAGATGAATCGGGATCATAAATTAAAATCTGTGAAAGGTTTGAACCCAGGAGTCATTTCAAAAGTAGGTTGAGTTTGATCCTCCGGGTGAACGTAGTCCTGAATAGAACTGTTGTTGTTGACAGTGACTGACGTTTCGACAACCTGTGAGGTAGTCATCGTCAAAGTCAAAGTGAAAGATCTCGATGATCTTACGGAAAAATAGAGGACTGTGAAGTCTATTTCATCAGTGAAAAAAATCCTTTTTACATCTAATTTTCAAGTAATATATCAAACATGAGATGCGGTGTTTCATCACCAGATGAAACACCGAGAAGAGAGTTGAAAATACGACGCGCAGCGGAGTATTTTTGACGAACTTCGAGGTGTTTCATCTGGTGATGAAACACCGCATCTCATGTTTGATATTTCTTCTCAAACAAAATCATTTTTGAAGGAGAAATTAAGGATGCAAATACTAAGCAGTGTTTCATCCGATTTCCAAACACTCAATAAACATTAATTTCCTTTGTATTTTCTTAATGAATTATTAATGAGTTTGAGAATATTACTTACAAAATGGATACTTACAACAAATGTACTTCCTAAATGTCGTAGCAGATTCTTTCTTACTTACAGATCGAGTGAAAAAATGTATCTATTATTGAAATTTGATATATTAACAATCAGCTAGTAAACTTATAAAAAAAATCTCAAAACTTAATTTCTCACTCGCTGATACAAAAGAGAGCTACAGTCGAACCTCCCGTTAGCGACCACTCAAAATGCAAAGACTTAGTGGTCGCTTACAAAAATCCAGACACATCTACTTTGTGGAAGATAAATTAATTACATGCAATGTCTAGGTTGCGCTATGTGTAGTTCCATGCTGTTACTAAAGTTCTTCGTATATTCTTAGTAGCATAGTGCACACAGCGAACATAGAGATCACGGAATGTGTCAGACCCAAAAAGTGGTCGTGGTCGCTTGCAGGAGGTGGTCGTTTATAATACTAGAGGTTCTAACTGTAAGGCTTTGACTTGGAAAATTTTGGTGTTTTGGATTGGCGGTCGCTTATGGGAGGTGGTCGCACATGGAAGCTCGACTGTAGTTAAGAAAAATATAACCTCGTATTTTCTAAATGGTACTTTCTGCAGTTTCGATGTCAATGTCAGCATTGTTAATGTAAAGCTGAACTCCTCTTAATCAATTCGGCTTCTGATCCATGACATAGTTTTGGCACACTACTCCCCTTTCTTGATGGCAATCAACTCATGTGGTACCTCAAGCATTTTTCCCATTACGCCAGTTGTGGTGCAGACCAAAGGTGTAAATGCTCCATACTCAATGCCGAGAACTCTCCTTGAGTACAGAGGCTTTTTCTCGCTGTCATGCATACGAGAAATCTGTTGCGGCTTTTAAGTTTAGGTCCTTTTACGATTCAGCATTTGGGTAACAGACCCTAACATAAAAGAATGCCGATCGTTGGTACTCACAGAACCCTCGTACATGGATATCCAATCAGGCGTCGTAGTCCACGAGTCTTCTAGTGTCCTAAGTCTTCGCTTTAGTCCACTGGACTTTTCGTTTAGTCCAGGGGGCTTCCTGTTAGTCCATGGGTCTTCGTTTTAGTCTAGGGATCTTCGTTATAAGTCCACTTAAGTAGTATAGGGTGCATCGGCTCGATCCTTTTTTGCGGAGCAATGTCAATGGCTTGCGGAGAAAGACAAAAACGCCGATATAAAGCGTCATAGCCTTTTGTCTTTATTTCATCAATAAAATGCGGGAAATCTCAGCAGTTTTTGAATAAAATACGGACGTCATTTGCAAATTTTAGGCGGTTTAACCCGTTGGAAAGGTGTTTTTAGTTATCCAGGTCGATAAATGTCTTGCCTTTAATTGGTTAACTAAGCATTTAGAAAAGTATTCATTGATTGATTCATATCGTCGAAGGAATAAGTGCTCAGTCTCAGAACCAAACCAAAAAGGTGAAGAAGTGGATGAGAAGAGATACTGTCCCTATCAAGAGCCATTTACAAGGAGAGGAAAAAGTAGAGAAATGAGACCTGAAAGCAAGCGACAATTCAAGATCTTACAAAGAACCCCCGTGGCTCATGCAAGAACCAAACACATTAACATGTCTAACAAACGCCATCATTTTGTTTGCGAAGGACTACAAAGAGGAACAAACAATCTGAAGTACGTCCGTCTTGATGGGATAGTCGCAGATATTCTGATCCACTGGCAAAAAAAGTAAGCATTGTCAGAAAGCGAGGGTGTTGTTATTTATCACAGAGTAATTTTTACGATTGGTTTCAACGTTTACAGATGTAAAGAGGTGAACCGATATTTATTCAGACAATGAACTTGTATCACTATTTCAGAGTATTTCATTTCGTTACTTCTGTTAAAGACTGTATGTTTGTGGTGCTTTTCGTTGTGGATTTCAAGCTCGCCGTTTTCATAGCAGAGAAAATGCTAAAGATAAAGGAGGATGAGGGAGGAGAATAAAAAAAAGGGAGGAGAAAGAATTATACAAATAAGGAGGTATTAAAAAATGAGGAAGAGGAAGAAGAAATGTAGTGGTGTAAAGAAAACAATAAAAATGCGGTGGTGGTGGTGGTGGTGTAGCGAAATCCATAGAAATCTGGTGATAGCAGTGGAGGGAAACAAAAGATATGTGGCAAAGTAAAAAGGGAGGAGGGTAAGTAAGAACTTCTGTTTTGACTTGGAAAGACCTACAGTAGTTTCCCTTCGTCTTCATTAATATTCCTTATTAAGCTCCAAGAATCAATGAACAGAAACTGGTCATTTTGTTGGACAATGAAAGCAGCAGGAAATAGAACTTGGATAATTAGGTTGCGATTCAGTTATAGACGAGTAAGTGCTTATTCGTTCGACATCACGAATCAGTCAATGGATCAGCTGATGGATACTTTTCTTAGTGCTTATTCAACCAATCAAAAAGAAATTGTAAATATGTTATCATCCACTCTCTTCAGGGCTTTTCAGGGAAAATTTACAACACCGGTTGGAGGACTTTTGCCAGCAGTCTGATGCTGCTTATGGTGCAGTTTACATAGTAAGCAAGGCCATGCCATCTCTCATTTGAGATAGGCCACCACACCGGGGACTCTTTACGAACAGTGAATGGGTCCAATAACGTCCCACAAAATTTAGTATATATGCAAGGGTAGTGTGACGTACCTAAGGTTTGTCTTCCATATCTGAGAAGACTACAAAGTCTAACCGTTTGCAGATGTCACTACAAAAGCAACACTTTCTCTTCAGTTATTTAATTTAAAGACGCTAGGTGTGGAACCAGTCGGGGTTTGAACCAGGTTGAAGGAGATTGTCGTTTATTTCGTCATCGTTTACTAAGTCGTCGTTTCATGGACCTTTGATCTCGCTTTCCAGACATTCTGAAGACTGTCATACTGTCAATGATCCAATTTATTTTGCATAGTTGCAGTAACTGTTAATTTTACCTTTCCAGATTAAAAACGAAGATAACAAAATCACGTGAATATGACAAATAAAAAGAATCATTTTTTAAGCACAAGTTATGTTCATTTTTACAGGATACATTTTGTGGAATCTCTAATAATAACTATACAAGCATTGCTGGACAATCAAAAAACATGATTAAGAACAGCTATACTTCTCTTTTATATTTATTTACTTATTTACTTAATTTAAAAGGTAAATTTGAGGTATTATATAACCTTTATTTTAAGAGGGTGACACCAATTAATATGAAAAGTATTCTCCCCAGTGGCCCTCTAAAAACAAAATGGATAATAATAAATTACAACAATCATGATAAAAAGCCTTTTAAAAATTCTAGAGATTTAAAAAATTGAGAGATATTAATAACGGAAGTGAATACATTGGTAAAAAAGGGAATCCAATCTACAATGATATTAAAAAAAAGCACGGATTTTTTAAAAATCAGAATAACTTTTTAACTTTAAAATTGTCCACCGTATAGTTTGATTATTAGTCAGTGTTGTCTTCATTAAGCTAAAGGAGATGGTTGGTTCTAACTTAAGAGCATTTAGTTCTTCAATAGTGGAATAAAAGAATGTTCTCATTGCTTCGCTGCTTCGGTTCTTGGTTTCGGTAAGCGGTATAATGTTTTTGTTCTGGTGGAATACTTGTGTTCAAACCGAAGTGAGTCCAAGATTGTAATTCCGGTGGTAATATTCCGGTGCTCTTCCATCTATAACTTTCTTTAAAAGAAAGAAAGATAGAAAGTGACAGAACTATGAAGTTCAAAATTAGCATATATTTTGAGTAAATAAAGTGAAAATAAAAAACAGACACAATGAAACTTTCTATTTGAATGTGCTCCAACAAATTAAAACGTGATAAAAAATCACAGAAGTGAATAACCGACTAGTTTGCAAGGAAAAAAATTGTCCTCATCCACAAAATTACCTGCTAGACAAATCTAGTGACACACACAGTGTTAAACCCTCTATTTTTGAATAACTATACCAACATGGGCATTTACCATTAACACAGGCTCAAAATCAGTGGGAGGCTTTAGGTTTCATAAGATAACATACTGCAGTGAAAAGCTAACATTCCACAATGAAATGAAAAATTGAACATGCAGTGCAATAATACATGTACATACGTTATTGTTTATATTAAATAACATCTCTTCACAAAATAAATCTATCAAATGGTTACATTTTTATCACCATTATTGAAAAACTCTTCATTATTTTGTTCCAAGAGCTCAAGGACTTCATCCGGTTGACGTCCTTTTCGTCCTTCCTCTTGTTTCTGATTCCGCTGATACAGCATTCCAGCAAAGGCACTGTTGCGCTTAAAGTACCGACCAGTTGCCCAGATTAACAGGAATGTGACAACTGTCAAGATACCGATTACAAAAGCACAGGCCATTAATGAGCATGGTCCCACCTTATTCCCTATTGTACTACCCACAGCCAGCGGAATCAGCATCTCACCACAGCTGGAGGCCACCACAAGAACAGATGCTGTCCCTCCTGATACAGTTAAAAAGTACTCTGCCCAGCTCAAAGCAGTAGGGAAGACTGACGCCATTGAAACTCCCAAAATAACTGTCCCCACCCACAGCTTTGTCGAGTCTGCAGCACAACAGTCGCCATCCTTAATCTGTGAAATAAGTACTAGTGATCCTAACACACAGCCCATTAAGTCTAGAAACAGTATCTTGGATGGTCTGAGGTACCTTGAGATGGGCACTGCTGCAAGCCGTGCCAATGCAAAGCTTCCCCAGAACCCAGATGTTAAAAATGCCGAACTGTCCTTGCTCATTGTTACATTACTTGTGTAACCATAGGTAAAGATGTATCCGGCGTATGCAACCTCAAGACCCACATAAAGCAGAAGGAAAACAGAAAATAGTGACAGAATGGTGACTCTGTACATCAAGCTACCCTCTTTGGTCTTTGGAGCATCCTCATCCTTGGTATCCTTGTCCTGTAAGCTGCATGATTTGATGAAAACAAAGACTAAGAATCCAACACCAGCAATAGCAAGAGGAATTGAGCTGATCCAGTATGCCCATATCACAGGAAAGGTACTGCCATCTGTTTCATTGAAGGTGGTGCTGAAACAGTAACATCTGGTGTTTAATGTCTCGTTACTTAAACACTGACTGCTGTTGCTGAAGTAAGCCCACGTCACACTGATACTGTCATTGCCAGAGCTATCGGTATCATTTTTTTCAGGGTTGGTACTCTCTTGAAGGAATGGTTGCACTATGAGTGGAGCAAAAAATGCACCAAGGGCAAACACAAAGTGGAGAATTTGCACATATGGCCGTGATTTCTTGCCCCATGTACTTAGCAGAAGTACATTTCCACCTGAAATAAAATAAAAATACAACAAATTATTGTCCACAGGTAAGAACAGTCATTAACACGGCAGCACATTACACCTAATAGTGCACTAGAATACCAGTGATTTTGTTACAAATAGTTATGGGGAATCCTGAGACTCAACTTGAGAGAAGTCATAAGTCCCTGTCCAAAACCATTGAGTTCCAGTTAGAAAAACAACAAGTCACTGCAGGTCTTAATGTAACAACACAGTTAATCTAAGGACAGACTCCAAAACTCTGTGTTACAGTTACAGAAATAAAATATACTCCTTCTATTGTCAAGCACAACAAAAACTAAAAGAAATATGAGATGTTAAACAACATCCACAAGAACAGCCACAGAAATCACACACACAGGATATTTTACAAAAACATCTTGAGATCAATCAATCGATCTTTGCATTCTACTGGATGTATGCACACCACAAATTACTTTGCGACTTTGGGAATTAAATACGTCAGGGATGCAGGATGCAGAGGTAACAAAATCACTGACTACACTACACTTACATTGCATTCTTAAGTCAGCACAAAGGCAACTCCGAAATAACTTTGTTTGAAACTCTTCATCAAGGCATTCACTAATATTTCAGGTTGTTGGATAAATAGAGGATATTAAATGGCCGCGTGGGGATACAAATTTTATCTCTGAGTGCTGAAAGTATCTCTCACTCGTTCGCTTTGCTCAATTGTGAGAGATACTTTCAGCACGAGAAGAGAAAATTCGTATCCACAGGCGGTCATGTAATGTTCTGTTTATTTTATAGATACTGATGAAATTCCTCCATAAAAGACAACTTTTTTTTTATTCATTTTTGAAACGGCAAAATAGTGCAATAAAAGTGGTCACCTATCACAAAATGCCTGTCACAAAAATGTTATGAAACTCGGATATAAAGTTATAAAGGAGAAAAAAAGACAACAATACTTAGTAACCTGAGCAGGAAGCTCTCTTGTAATTGGCTAATCATGTTAGTAACCATGGCGACACCAATATCCTCACACGTGAAAGATAAAAATAGTATCTTGACTGCGCGCGATGAAGATATGATTTTTTAGTAAAAGGAAAAATCCTAGTATTTCATCAGTATCTATATAATAAAATAAAATACACACAAGAAGACCGGGAATCAAGCAGCTCTGGATTCCTTTCTCTTTTATTTTTTCTCTATTTTGATATAAATGAAGCCACGGTTAAGTTCCTTGTAGCCAGGGGAAATTCCCAGCATCCAGCCTTTAATAACAGCACTGCCTCATGTAAACCCAAAGGCAAGGGTGACTCAGTCAGTCACAAGGCTTGTTTTAAAAGGGATAAATTATCTTCAAGTGACAATTAAAACACCATTGCTCTACTCCTATGTAATAGAATTCAGTTTTTTTAAATGCACATAAACACATGCACGTTACTATGCATGTGTAACACAATTCTAAATAAATGAAAACCTGATTTAACTACTCCTCAAGCCTAGACAACTAATAGTCAGGGTTTGCAAATTTTAATTGATGAGTGGAGTCACCTTGACTTCTGCTTCACAAATTTTGGAGTCATTTTAGAATATTTGGAGTCAAGTATCACAACGAAAAAAGCCATTTTCAGACTTTCCAGCACGTGGTCCTGGCATGTATACACTATTGTGAGGGATACACGAAGTAGCTGTGGCGGTCCGCTGACCTGGAAAGCTCAAATCCATGATGGCGGTCATCAAGTAAACTCTGATCGTAATTTACACTCTTCCTATTTTGTTGTGCAGTATAAATTATTCTTTAATTTTGATGATTTAATTAAGGTTTACAATGTTTACAAATAACGTAATTGTATTCTTTGCAAAAAAGGTAAGGACAAAACTGTGTTTGTTACCGAAAATTTCTGGAGTCAAAGTGGCTCCCTGTTTGTTACTGAAACTTTTTAGAGTCGAAGTGACTCCCTCCGTAAACTCTGTGGAGTCATCTGAACAATTTTGGCGTAAAATACACCAAATTTGGCGTATTTGCGAACCCTGTAATGGTTCTTGCAGCGCTAAGGTCAAGTTGACGAATTTATGATTAACTAAAATGATGTGGTACACTTTTATACTTGGTTTAAATATAATTTTCCTTTGTTTTGGGGTATGGTAATTATGTATAATTAATGAGTTTGAAACAAAGGAAAATAAAATTTGTACCGAGGATAAGACTGAACCACAACATCGATACTGTAGTTTTATACCCACATTATTGCTCAGGTATGAACTCCATGAATATGCCCTAAAACCGATATTACATCTAAATAACTGGAGTGTGAATTCATTGTCTCCTGTATGTACCTGTATTGAGAGATCCAAGGCCCACTCCCAACAACACAGTAACAATAACCAATCCCAGCAGAGATGTGACATATGGCAAAACCATCATCATTAGAGTGCCCCACACACAGGACAGTGCTAACACGACATAGCCATTATACTTGTCATAAAACCATCCACCAATAATGCTACCTGTGAGGTAACCAAATGCACGTGAGGTGAACACATATGACATACGCTCCAGTTTGGTGGAGGTGTGGCACATCAGCTCCAAAAGCGTAGGCCCGAGGATGGCCACACATGATCCCTATGAGATATTGATTATTGTATGAGGTTCATTGTAATATTATTACAGAACTTAGGCAAAAACATTTTTGAGAGACACAAGCAAACTGGAAGTGTAAACGTTTTGCATTCTTGGGCATGAAAAAACACATTAACCTGAAAAAGTGTAGCACATGTCTATCTCATTGATTGTAGTTCCAGCACAAAATGGTAGTATCTAGAAATAATTATCTGTTATATTTATATTCCTTACTAAGCAATGGCCAGAGACCTAAGTAGATTTATAATTTTGTTATAATTTTGGATTAGGTGTTGAACACTATTAGGGAGGTGGCTATATTTCTCTGTACTTGTTTGGTGTCCATTTTAGCAATCAAAAATGTTTGGGGGATAAATTTCAATGGCAAAAGCACTTCAAGAAGAAATGGAAGCAATTTGGACCATAAGCCCCAAAATAAGAGTGGAAATTGAAGTAAAGATACAATTGTAGATCGGCTGACTTTTATTGGCTTTGTTGGCCATAATTATTATGATCTTCAAATGTGATAAAATTTGTTTTTAAGTTTGGTTTTTTACTTTTAACACCCTGCTCAATTTTTCATCCAGCTTTAAAAAGTGTTTTCTACCCACATGGTGTGTACTCCCTTTTATGGCAGATATGGGAATGTGCCGCTGGAAGGGGTATGGTTTTTGTCCTCTCTGTCCTAAACAGGGTACATAGTTTCTCGCAAGTTTGTCCTTAACAGGGTATATAAATTCATGTGAGTCCTGTCCTAAACCCGGCATGATTAATTTGATTTGCTAGATGAAATTTGTTTGTACTCCAGGTACAAAAGCAATGATTAGAATGTAAATTTGCTGCATTGCAATTGTTGATAAATGGATTTAAATGCAGACGGCATGCATTTTGTCCTTTGTCCTAAACAGGGCATGTATTTTAGGATTTTTGTCTTCAAAGACAAAAAAATCCTAAAATAAAAACAGGGTGAGGGTTTCAACTAGTATACCTAAGTATTGGTACAGAGACCAGCATCCCTTCCCCCACCCCCACTTGGGGTTTTCTGCAGAATATACACAGTGCGAAAATTATTTTGGACTTTTCCTCACATGGCCTAATGGTATATACATTTTTTTCCTTCCAAGCACACAACCTCAGATTCAAATTTCTGTTTAGTAAATATATGTTCTTTTATTTCTTATTTTTCTCTTTAAACTTTTTCTCCTCATTCCTGATTCTCAATACTGATTTAAATTTTAACTCTTGTTCGACCTTTTGATAGGACAGAACAGAATGGAAAAAGAGACACTCTTTAACCCATTCGCCCCTGAACCGCCCGTAACCGCCCGTGCAGATCTAGGTCCTTTCTACCCTTTGTGACGTCATCAGTTTAAACGGCCAAGAACAACTTTCTTCGCTAACTTGTGCTGAGTGAAGAGATCTTTCAAACCATACCAGAATGAGCACAATTCAGTCAAGGACACCGGAGAAAGAAGCAAAAAACCATGTGACAAGGACCTGAAAATCTCCATGAAAATCTTGTTCCATTACCCACCTACCTTTCCTTTCACCTAATCCTAAGATCCTAAAAGCTTTCCTAAAAACTCTTCCCACCAAAATGAAGCCTACTAAATGCCCAGCAAGAGGAAAAAAAAATGAGGCAAGAAAAGCGAAAAAAGAAGGGAGGAGAGAAAGCGAAAAGTAAAAGTCAAGACTGCTGTGTCACTTTTAAACCCAAAAACTATGTCGCAATTTTGCTTTCTGCGCATGCCCGAACCTCGCAAGCTGATATTTGGCATCTGGATCAGAAGGCCGCCAAGTGTACGACCTGTAAACCGGTTTGTGGTAAGTTTTAGCTCTTCATAGCACGACAGTGACCAGAAAACCACTCGACTAGCTTCAAAACGCGTTTTTTGGCAAAATCTCCAGGAGCGAATGGGTTAAGGTGGCTCCGTAATTAATACTAGAGCATTTTGCTGTGACAAATTTTCCGTCATAACTTTTTGGTTTTTAACGCGATGGCTGCGAAACTTTGCAAACAGAAACAGATATCATTCGGCAATAATACAGGGATATTTTAAAAATGTTGAGGAACAAGTCATTCGACGTCAAAGCAAAGTTTGGAGCAATTTATAGTGCTTCTAAAACTGAAAAGTACCTTTTAAAGAATAGCACGATAGGCAATCGACTTCTGTTTTCAGAATTAGCAATCACTGAATTTACTTGTCCTGAAAATTCAAACTGGTGTCTCCTTCTTCCTGATAGTAATTTATTTTTGAAATTCCAAAACAATTTCACAGCTGAATTTTGAGCCACTTTTAGTTACGGACTTCTGCTCCAACGATTTTTCTGAAATTCCTCTGGCATATTTATTATATCAATTAAAGTCGATACCAGAAATTTCAGTAAAAAATATCAGCAAAATTTTTTACTAGACGCGATTTTCTTTGAACAGTAGGGTCCTTTTAAGCGTTAATTTCTCAAGAAATATTTACCATCAATGAAATCGGAATATTTCGTTTTATTGCGGAATGATATCTGTTGTTTTTTGTACAGTTTCGCAGCCATCGCGTTAAAATCGAAAAAGTTACGACGGAAAATATGTCACAGCTAAATGCTCTTGTATTAATTACGGAGCCACCTTAAAAAGAGGTGTCTCAATGTGTATACATTTTAGAGGCGTTCGTGAATAGTGGTTTTCGCTGAGTAGCAGCTGTCACATGAGTAGCAGATCACTGATTTTCAGTTTTCTTGACAATGTGGCCTTCTGAATTCCTCCTACAAGAACCCTAGTAACGAGGCTTCTGGTTAACTCTAAAACAGTTCTAGCCGTCCATGAGCCTGTTATCACTTTTTTGGTTGTTTATATGTCACTTAAGCTTAATCTACGCAAATATTGTTAACTGAAAACTTACAGCTTTGCTGCAACTTACCAAGCCGAAGAAACAAACGTAAAGGCAAACTGTTTTAGCTGCTCGTACAGATGAAGAAGAATACCTTGGTACGGCTTTGCTTGCTGAGACATCAGAAGCGGTGGCTTCACCATTTACATTCCTTGAAAGATTTGCACCATTCGCTTTCGACTTTTGAAGATACTCAACCATTTCGTCAACTTCGTCGTCCCAAGCGCGGAGAGTCTCCGCCATTTCGTCTGAGCTGGCTTGCTGATGCGAACTTCTTGCGCTCCTTTGAACAGTCGACCATCCAGCCATCTTGCAGAATAAAAAATGTGCTTTGCTTCAGTTCACGTTTCCGAAATTCGACGCTGCAGATTAAGAAACAAAATCGCGCTGAATTCCCTTCATCCCAGCTGAATGTTTATAAACAGCGGGATCGCTCACTGCGCCGTGCTATCTGTCACCTGGTCAAAAGGGGCTCTCCCTTCCAAGGGTACCTTAGTAAAAGGTATCTAAAAAATGACATAGAAACCGGAAAAAAATGATAAATTTTCCGCACTTCTGTGTCGTTTGTATCAAAATATCCTTAAATTTATTTTATGCGTTTAAATTTTTTCAAATTCTATCCCTGAAAGATAAAATTAGAATACAATGAATATCTCTACCCTCCTCTCCCTACTCTAAGAGCCATCGAACTTTGATCAACAGGAAAACCGCGGGAGATATCCCAGGCTATCTCGTATTTCAAAATGGCGGCTCTGTCTGTCTCTCAGCTTTCAATGTCATGGCTGGCGCTTTTGTCGTATCTGGATAAATCAGGTTTGAAGAATGGACTGGCCCTTTTAGGTAAGCGATCGAATACTGATTTTATCATCTTTTTAGAAAGGGAAAAATTCTTTTCCGGAAGCGGAGTTACTGTTAATCACCAAGCTATAGCTACTAGCGTCTCCAGTTTGCCCTTGTAGATCTATCTCCCTTTTGGAATTTTGACTAAACAAGCTTATTGAAGTAGACTAGAAAAACGTGTCTCGCAAAATCTCGTGAATTCGGTGTGAACAGTAGTCACTAGACTCGTATGCGGTCGTTTTTTGTATGAATAGTGTCACTCAAAAAGCAATGGA
>OZ037993.1:6457704-6587704 GCA_964035705.1 Porites rus
TCACATTGTAAAACTGCCACAAAAAGTTAGGGGTATTTTCAATGTTGTAGTTAAAATCTGTTCTTAGATTAAAACAGGATTTCCTTTGTCTTCTACACTGTATGAATAATCAGGGCTGTAGAACAAAGAATTTCAGGATCAAACGTGGTTGGATACTGGTTTTACCTGAGAACAGATCTTATCCACTTCATGTTTGTTAAGACCCAAATCCTTCTTTAGTTGTTACAGGTGCATCTGAAGGTATTGGAAAAGCTTTTGCCTATGAGGTGATTTTGTAATGCTTAGCTTTGCTTGTTATTAGATTTTTTTATTAAATTTTTTTTATTAGCCCCTTAAAAAATCACTAATAGGCCATTTTACAGTTGTGTGCTCAGTGCCCTGACCTTTGAATATATGTGAGGCTGGTGGTGATACCAGATTGGATTTTGAGTATTAGTAAATAACTCTAATCTCATCTGATATGCTTCACCCATACTTTAAACTTAAGTGTGACAAACTATATTATTATGAAAACTAAACGTACAGGTATTAAATTAAAAATGTAAAAACTTGTCTTGCATAAACTAAGTGGCAAGTGTCTGAAGTTAACAAACACCAAGAATTCTAATTGCCCATGGGCAGTTAAGCTAAAAATGATGGGAGATGGATATAGACTCTACTGTTACATTTGAATTTTGTTATGTTTTAATACTAATACTTAGTAGAACATAGTAGCCAGAGCTCAAACTTTTATTAAACAAGGTCAAATATCTCTTGATCCCAGCTCTTGTATAATGACAGCCTTGGCACCATTGCTATCTCTCTGGAAAATGGAAATTTTTTATGAATCCCTCTGCAGAAAAAATTATTAAAATTATAATGATCCTCTGCCTCTCACATCCCTTTCTTGTCTCATTATGGACAATGTCTCAGTCATTTGCCTTAACTACAGAAGGGATTATTCATTGATTAGATTATTGAGACTGGGTTTAAGTTGGTATGTGCTTGTTGTACAAAATAAAAGCTCAGTTGCTCTTGACCTACTGGTGTATTTTTGTATTTATTTAGTTGGCCAGAACTGGAATGAATATTGTTCTTATGAGTAGATCAACACAAAAGTTGGAAAAAGTTGCAGAGGCTATTGGTTAGTAAACATTAATATGTAATAATAATGCTGTAGCTGACTGCTCAAAATAAAATAATATTCAAGTTATCATGGTCTCAGCCTACGGTAGTTGATTCTCAATTTTCTTTTATACAGGTAGAAGCCCTTTTTAGTCATGATAACTAAAGTTAACTAAAGTTAACTAAAGTTTGTTTAATGTTACAAAATAATTTTTTTTTTTTGCCTTCCATTCACAGAAAAGGAATTTAAAGTCCAGACACGCATTATCCAAGTGGACTTTGGCTTGCAGGATGTTTATGCAAATATTTCTTCATCACTAGAAGGACTGGAAATTGGTATTCTTGGTATGTGTCTGACATAAAATTATATGCATTTTTAAATAAGCTGTAGCTCAGCCTTACCCTCCAAAATTTCACACTGTTGATGTAAATCTGTTTAGAATCCTTTCAGAATTATACTCCTTCTCCGAAGTGACAGATTTAAGACAAAAGATAACAAAGATCAAATGTCGATGCACTGAAGCCACCAAGGAACATGAATTTGTATGTTTACGGTTGATTTTATAGACAGCATGTCATTTTTGCTGTTGCACTGCCCAAATTTGCAACAAAATTGAACTTTTCTAAAAAGGCCTTGGCCACAGTTGCACTAGAGCACTTTTTTAACTTCAAAAATTTGGCAATAATTTTTGGGAGAAAAAAGTTTCCCAATTTTAATGCAGATCGCATTACACAAGAATCACATATTCCAAAACTTCACTGACTGACATATATCTATCACAGACCATCTTCAAGGAAAGTTCTTGCATTACATACTTCAGAGAAAACGTAACAGGAGAGTAGATTGCCGCTTTTTATTTTCACAACAAAATCCCATAGGCGTTTTAATAGTGGTTCTAATACTGGAGACTATCAACCTTCCTTTATGCTGTTGCAGGGCTGTCACTAAAATTTCAAGTTGCCGGGTATATGCAATTAGTAGGAGGGGAATGGTACCTCCAAGGCAGCACTTTGATTTCTTTGAACATGGGCAGATTCATAAAAAACTGGATAGAATCTTTTATTTGGGGTTGCACTTAACTTTTGTGATGTGTTGACAGGTGAGGTACTTAAATAAACAAAATTCACTCTACTGTGACCCAAGGTCTTAGTTTAATTAACAATATGGAGAAACACCAACTCAAAAAAATCTTCATCTTGAACCCCGTTCTTATCAGATGAAATTATAAGCTTTGATTTACATCGTTAGTCTAGACTTTTTGAGGCTAAAATTGTGGGGCAAGTTTCTTCATAGCCATTACTCAAAATTGTCCCCTAATTTTAAGTGCCAATTTTTGTTGTAGATTAAGTTCGACTTGATTTAAACTGGAACTTTCTTACTCCCCTGTTTTAAATTTTTGACAGTGAACAATGTTGGTGTAATGTATGACTACCCACAATACTTTCTTGATGTCCCTGATAAGGTATGCTTTGAGTTTCATTTATTTCTTGACAAAGTTTACACGGTGCATATTGTTTGTTCCCTCCTGGTATTTGCCTGCTGAATACCAGGGAAAACAGACCTCAGCCAACAGGGAATATTTGAAGTACATAATTTATAGTAAGAACTTTTATCATTTTTTTTTATATCATGACAGAAACTTTATGACCTGATAAATG
The DNA here is from genome assembly GCA_964035705.1 of Porites rus. Classification (NCBI taxonomy): domain Eukaryota; kingdom Metazoa; phylum Cnidaria; class Anthozoa; order Scleractinia; family Poritidae; genus Porites; species Porites rus. Next base: position 6,460,468 of record OZ037993.1, read on the forward strand.
TTAACATGACTTCTGTGATAATGGTAAGTATGAATATGGTTAAATGTTAGTTAACTTAGGAACTTGGGAACACGAATGTCCACTCTGTGATGTTTGTTAGCAGTGTTTGTATTGCTGCACTTGGGTAATGAGGCTGGTTCAGCGGTATGTTATGTACCATTGGATGTGCCTACACAGCAACATTATTTGTAAGGATAACTTTTGATTTGTATAGTGTTTTACAGCTTTTCCCACCTTCACTCTCCCCTTTTGAAGACCCGGTCTGTATCTAGAACTATTTCTTCCTCTATAGTTTTCTTTTTATTCCTACCGTTACACACAGCCACTTACTCAATCCCAATGCCTGATCATGTGGGTACATTTGAACCAAGACTGCAGCCATTAATGGTGAGCACTCAATCTTGATGATCTTATGGAAAAATAGGGGACTGTGAACAGTCTATTATTCTTATTAAACCATATGGCTTCAGTGTGATGGTTGCTAGGGTAGTGGGAGGGTGTGGGACTCATGGCTTGATTGCCAGGTATGTGTTTGTAGTAAATTAGAACCCCAAGCTTTTAAGGGTACCTACCCTCTTCTTGTGATGTCCAGTGTGCTAGGAAACCATTTCATGGCTTTAATAATGCGCTTTTCACTAGGAGAAATCTGCCTCTGTCTTAACCAAGTTGTGTCAATTATTTTTCTACCTTTGCTATACTCAAACTACTCCAATGTAACTCAAAATATTCATCTTGCTGTCTAATATGGGTGATAACCAGCAACACTTTGCTTTTCAGATGACTCGTATTGTTTTGCCCCACATGTGCAAAAGGTAGGCTTCGATACTGGTCACATCAAACCTGTGAAACAGACATAATGTCAGTGTTTTTGTACCTCTCACGAGGTTTTCTTTGCTGTTTCCATGCAGGAAGCGTGGCACTATCATTAACATGTCATCTAGTGCTGGTCTGCTGCCAACTCCTCAGATCGCAGCTTATGCTGCAACTAAGGTTGTTTACTTGTTTGTTTTCTTTGAAAACGTTACTTTGTGTTATAGAATTTATGCAAGACATATAAACAATAGTATGTGCATCGGACTAAACTCCAGGGCCGTTTTGCTGAAAGGCCAATAAGCACTGATCCAGGATGAACTTTTCAATCCACAATTGTATTAACTTTCCTTTAGATTTGTTTTGAGTATCAAATTGCTTTAACAAAATTGGATCTTACAGAAAAGGCTCGACAATTTTTTTAAAAAAGGTTCCTAGACAAGAAAACCTTGCTTAAAATTTGGAAGTTAATCATAATCTGTGAAGTGGATAAGGAGGATACAGTAATCATTGTTTCTTTACCAATACTAGCCCGGGACAAAATAACAGATCTTGGGTTCGACAGGATTCGAACCAATTAACTATGGCGTTACTGCTTATATTTTTTGCAGGAGTTTGTTGACAGCTTTTCTCGTGCTTTGGCATATGAGTATTCTTCACAAGGTGTCGAAGTTCAGGTTTGTTGCCGACATTCTATTAACTTGAGTGGGTAAATATACCTACATGTCAGATCGTCTACGCCTTTTGAAGAGGGCATATGGTAAAAAAGTAACAATCTAGCATACTTGGACTTTCCGCTTGTCACGTTTTAAATGAAGAAATACACATGCCTTTGTTGTTTTGTTGGTGAAAAATTCAATATCATTAATTATTGTATCAAGCAAATCAGCTAAAGTTGTAGGCATGGTAAAAATAGACGATTTGATAGGTGGGCGAACGTGGGGATTTCTCTCCGAGTTGTGTACTACCTATAAAGCTGTCTTCTAGTCTTTTTACCACTGACTTCAAGAGGGCTTTAAGCTCCTCCATGTGCTTATTTGGCTGCTTCTTCCCAGTGACGCGCGGCTGTGGCAGTTGACTTGTAAATACTTGTGTGTTTTTCTTCTGTTCACAGTCATTGAGACCATTTTATATCGCCACAGCAATGACATATGGTACCAAGCCAAACGTTTTTGTTCCTTCTCCAGAGACGTACGTAAAGAATGCTCTTCGAACACTAGAATTGTCGACACGGAATACAGGTTACTGGAATCACGAGATCCAGGTGCTGCCACCTACCTACTCTACTTACCTAAATAAACACTTAGGCGTAACCTGTTCACAGACGTGTTGAAGAAATAGAACGAGCGCGAAGCGCAAAAAAAGGTTTAACGAATTTAACCACCCAACCCCTTTGCGTTAGTGGTCAAAAAGTTTCTAGCTTGCCTTCCAGCGGGACTAGTCATTCGAGACCTAGATAGAAGCAAGCTAGAAGTCCCCGCCCCCCGCGTTTTATTTTCACAGGCTTTAAAAAATAGACAGTCAGTTAAGAGGTTAAATTAGGAGTGAGCCCGGACACACTGACGCCTAGATGTAATCCCCTCCCCTTACTCACAGCCTTTCCCAACTGAAATCATGCTATGAAGATACTGTCGCACAGACTCTCTTCTTTTAAGGAGACACATGACACAAATATTGTAACTCCGATCCAATAAACCGACTGGTCTTATCAGTTTACAATTCATGCTAGAGGCCAATCTTTGCCCGTCAAGTATGTTTTGTTTGTGGTTGTTTCTTTTTAGGCATGGTTCCTTGGTTTCTGTCCCGAATGGTTGTGGATGTGGGCTGGTAGCATTTTAAATCAGCAGATTCGTAGGAATGTTCTCAAAACCCGAAGATAACTTTCGTGGAACTTCTAGCTACACTAGTGCATGGGCGACTGTCCTTTTTGAGACTCTGGACTGGAAGCTATACAACATGAACTTGCCAGGACTTAAGAGATCGTTCTCACCTAACCTCCCGAATACCAACCATTTCATTTGCACCTCGTTAAATAAAAAAAACCTCGACTGGGTTACGCCTCGTTCTTCAAAGCGCTCCCAGCGTTTAGTATTTACTTCGCGCATATAGTAATCCTTTCTGCGCTAATACTCTAACGTGGTTATAAAGGTAGTGATTTGCGATCTGTGCGTGACTGTAACACTCGGTTATCAGCTGGAGGCCGTCTTACCCTGACGGCCAGGTTGATTACGTAATGGCTTGTTAACTCAAGCAAGGACGCACACTTTCAGTAGACTTTTTTATGACACCTTAAGTACAGGGCAAATGGAGATTTCCTGTTAATAATGACAAGGAGTACAAAAAATAAAACGTTCGTCAAATTTTCTTTATGCTTCCTGTGCAGTGAAGTTTCTTCTAGTTGGGGGAATAGTGGAATTTGGACAATACGGTAGTGTTGTACTGTTTCCATTGAAAAGGCACACTGAATCCGAAGCGCCCCTACGGAGAGACGCGTGAAACTGTTGTGTAGTGAATTAAACTTTCATAGCTATTTCAAGCATTTGTATTTACCTACTGTGAAATAGTGACTGGGCTGAATTTATTGATTTACCTGATATTTTCAGTTTATTACGAAGGGTGTTTCTAATTGCAACTCTCAGATTGAGCATGATACTAAAACGAAAGTTGCTTCACCAGAACTTCCGCCCTTTCCTGTTGCCGAATAGCTGATGGAAACTTTGGTAGACTTGGGTGTTGCAAGTGACTACCTGAAGCACACGAACGTGATGGGAAAAAGACCTCCTGGCATAATTAACAAACAAAAGACTCACTTATCGGCTTCAGTTTATAACAAGGTTTATGATACCAGGTCAGGATGAGTAGGAAGTGATTCTGAAACAGCCTCTCTTTCTCGTTTTCTCTTCCACAGAAGCTAACCTTCTCTTAACTTTTGATCATTCGTCTTGGACAATAGTATTTAGCCATTGGTCGCATAATAACCGCGTTTTCTCCCCATTTGTGCACGTTGCTTACAACTCCAACGTAATGTAAAGGTTAAGCCGTATACGAGCCATTAAGGCTCACAAGGGCGGAACTCAACCCGATTTTTGTAGCATGAATTACTTCTTCCTGGATGGGATTCTAGTGCATCGCAGAGTTACCCTACCATTATGTGACTGGTTCCCACATATACACCAGGCTGAAGAAAGACATTTGGGCAAAGTTTATTGTGTAAGGAAACAACGGGACGGTAGGACTTGATCCCAGACCTACGAAACCTTAGAAGAAATCTCGTCAGACTGCCCTTTTGATTTACAAATCATCTCTGTCCAATATATAGTCATGATTACATCGCACCAACTAACAGGTCAAGAATCATGACACACCAATAAGTGCTCCTGCTGGCGTCATGATCTACATAAGAATTTAATGCGATAACAGTGCTTTTGACGTGTATATTTTGAGGCATTTGGCAAGCCGCTTTAGGAAGTAGTTGAAAGATTCAAAAAAGTAGTATCTTGGTGTTGTGCAAGTTCACACATTGTGGATTTACAAACTACTACTCAAGTCAACACGAACACTTAAAAAGTCGCAGGCGACTTAGTGAATCCAAAGGGCACAAGGTAATGAAATTACAATTGCTGGCACGCAAAATGGCCTTTGGACAAAAATCAGTTTGAGCAACCCATTATCAGCCTTTTTTTTCTCAAGTACCCAGGCAATGTAATCACGGATGTGAAGAAATTTGTGAAATGGGGAAAACAAGAAAGAAACTTTAACGAAGTTCATAACACAAATACAACACATACGTAAACGCCCGCACAAGTAGCTTAATAGGGACCTTAAGATCAGACGACGGCGACGGCAACGAGAACTTCATAAAAGCAATAGGTTTAATAAGCAAAACAACAACTTTGCACGTGCATGACACTTTTTGTACATTTCTTTTCCGTTTCTGCACGACTACGACGTGAAATAGGGGACATAAACAAGCAACGACGAAATTTTCTTTCTCTTTCTTAAAAGAGAAATAAAGCTCCTAGGAAATCAACTCCAGGAGGGTTCGCGTACTTTCGACAAAGTAAGCGAGATGGAATTATCGCGAAAAAGATTGAAAAACCGCTAATTCCCTTTAAAGCGACGTTTTACCTGCTGTCGCCATCCTCGCATCTTACGGTCCCTAACAGCTGGCCGAGGGGGACCAGTTCTTTTTGTTATTAGTCTTAATTAAATTTTTACAATGATTGGAAGCAAATGTATTAGATTAAAACTACTTCACAAACTGAACGTCAAAGAAAGATTAGAAAACGATTTTTTGAAACATGAACAAGTAAAAACTAACTGCACATTGTACCGAGGCCCCTGCGACCCCCAAAGCGAGTTTAAAAAAGAGTTCAAACAGAGCAAATTCACAAGAGGCCAAGCCAGACGCAAGACCCCAGCAATACTTTCAAAACAATTTTCGAAAGACCACCGAAAGATCGTCCGTATAGCGCCATTCTTAAACTCAGAGACTAAAACGAATTTGCTGCTTACCACTAGCTTGTGTGCAGCCGCCCCCTCCCCTCAGACGAAAAAGTCGAGAAGAGGGACGTGTGTGTCGCGCCGTCCTTAATCGTGTTCTGGTTTCCCCGTAATGTCGGAGAAAGCCTCTGATTGGCTGTTAAGTTAATGCCATGACGTAAGTAATTTCGGGTGTTGTGATTGGTGAATGAATCTCAGAATTCCTCGGGAACCAGAGGTGCTTGCCTACTATTATCAACAAAACATTTCTTTCTGGAAACAAAAATGTTAAGTAAGATTTCTGATGTTTGCTGCACCGATTGCGGGTGAATGTGTTCTCTGCTGCGTGGTTATTTCGAAGAAAAGAAGCACGAATTTTGTCCATGGACGTACAAAAATCAACGAAAAAAAATTAAAATTCTTCCTATTTGCTTCGTAAATAATAAGAAAAAAAGAGCTCTCATTTCTAATGAAGAGAAGTGAACTATTCTTTACGAAAACCTATGCATTCAAAATCATCGAATGGATCAGCTACTGCATAAAGCGTTTCATCGGAAGCCAAACTGTTGCCGAAAGCAAAATTCTTTTAACACCAAAAGCAACGGCAAATCGATGTAGAGGAAAGACTGGCTTCATGACCCCAATGACAGAAGAAAATGCAATTTAGAATCCTCTAAAGCATAACATACTCGTCAAAAAGAAAAGATTTAATACAACCAAATGACATTTCAGCTGAGACGTTCTAGTAAGAGCCAAACTATAGGGGATATAAAGACTGAGAATAACTGCTTGCGCGCTGTACAAGAGTCGTGTTGGTCCGTCAAAACCTTTTTAACTGTCAGAGGAAAAACAAACAAAAATGTTTACGCAGATTACTAGAAAAAGGCGATAAACGATGGAGCAACATAGACGTCGATGTTTTCTCAATTTTGTTTGAGGGGAGAGGGCGACTGTACACAGGCTACTTTTAATACCACCACTTTAGAAAGAATACGCCCAGACCCACAACAGCCTACTGGAAGCCAAATTATAGAGATAGCATAGGAGTTTATTGTAGGATCGATAAAACGGTGTACATACCTCACAAAGACTTGTGTCTTTGTTGTCTTCTAACAGTTTCCGGCCTGACTAATGGGCCCCTGCAGACAAGGGTACACCCGGCTTCCCGACGCTGTCCGAAGAAAAAGCTACAAAAAGTAGCCTCATTCCACTACAGTCGCTCCAAAACTTCGCTTGAGCTTAGATCGAAGATTTTTTCCTTTCTTAAAAATGTCAGTGTAGCTCCAAACATCGAGTCATGGCCTCAAGACTAGCAAAAAATTTGAACTTAAAGTTTCCGTTTATCCGCTCTTCTTCGTAGTGTACTACAGATGGCCGTTGCTTTTGGCTCAGTACTGAAAATGCTTCACACACCTTGAGCAACGTGGGCACCCGTGTTTTTCCCACCCTTCAGTTTTTGTAAAAATAAGCGAAAGCGTTTCCTGGGTACCCTGTGAATGTGGTTTGTACAAGCATTGGTCAAGACAACCCTAGCATTTCATGCAATATAATCTGACTTATCCAAACTGCGAGGTGGGAGGTGTTTAGACTGTTTAGCACACAGAAACTGGTGGAAGATAGACTCACTAGTAATCCTTTCTGAGCTAATACCCTACCGTGCAGTATAAGGATATATATAGTGATCAGCCAAAACGAAGATATCTTCAAACAAACAACGATTGTAAAACTAGGTTATTAACAATCTCTTTTCCAGAGGCCGCCTTGCATTTATACAGCAAAGAGCCTCACTGGCTTATCAATGACTTGTTATCTCAAGCTACAACGTAATTTTTCTCAGAAGTACACATTCAATGGACCTCGTATTGACAGTTATCTTTTTGGAAAGGACAAATGGACATTGTCCCGCTTATAATGATAAGGACTAAAAACGATAAACAATATATCAAATTTTCTATCCTACCAACGGAGAGAATCTTTCTTCTTTTAGTTTGAAGGAAAATTTAGTAAATCGTAGTTCACGCATAGCAACAACCTCCGTGTTGAATTGTTTGCATTGGAAAGGAATACTAAACCTCAAAGCGCCTCCACAAAGAAACAAATGGAAATGCTGTGTAGTGAAAAAACTTTGATAACTTCATTAAGCGTCAGTATTGGCCCGTTCTGAGTAAGTGCCTGGCCCGGCTTTAATGGCCTACCTGATGTTTCTAGTTTACAGCAAATAGTGTTTTTCATTGCGACTATCAGAATAAGCGCGACCCTAAAACGAAGGGTGTTTTTAATTGCGACTATCAGAATAAGCAGCAGAACTTCCGCCCTTTCGTGTTGCGAATAACCGATAGAGACTGGTGAACTTTGGTGTGGTAAGTGGTTACCTTAAGCACATGCACTTGATTGAAAAAAAAATAAAACCATCTGGTACAATAGACATACAAAAGAAACACAAATCGCCTCCAGTTTAGGTTTGTGGTAACAGATCAGGATAAGAAGGAAGTGATTTTCGAACGGCTTCTCTTTCCCGTTTTCTTTTTCACGGAAGCTAACCTTCCTCCAACTCTTGATTATTATTCTTTGACACACGTTCCTAGCCAAAGTTTGCACAAAAATGGCATTTCGTCCCGTATGCATACATTTCTAACGTAATCTAAAGGTAAAGGCGAACACGAGTCAAGAGAGCTCACAAGGTCGTCGCTTAACCCAGTTTTTGTAGTACGAATTGCTTTTCTTTCCTGAATGGGATACTAGTCCATCGTAGGGTTTCCCAAGTATTATGTGAACAGTTTCCATTGTGCACCTGGGAGACGAACAACAAGTGTAGCATAGCTTCTTATCTACGGAAAACAACACGACAGAAAGGCTTATAACCAGTTATACGAAATCTCGTCAGATTGCCCCTGTAATTTTCCACCTAATAATAGCGAGCTTAAGCAACTGACAAGGCGACGGCAATGAGAACTTCAGAAAAAATATTTAATTTGAAGGTTTAATTAGCAAAGCAACAACCATGCACGTGAAATACCCTTTTTTGTAGATTTCTTGCCTTTGTTATATGACGACAACCTAAGACGCCCTAGTTTCACATTTTATGTAGATCGTGAATATTAGACATAAGAGTTTTCGTTTTCTCTTTCTGAACTTAGATACGTTTCTTAAGAATATACTTCTGAAAAATTCGCCAACTCTAGACTAATTGAACGAGATGGAACTAGAGCGGTGAAGTGTGAAAAAGCGCGAATTTCGGTGACGTTTTCGCTATCGTTGCTGTCGTGCTTCCCAATATATGGTCTAGATTATGTCGTACTAACAGGCCAATAATGACATAGGGCACTAATAAGAATTTCTGCCGGTGGGTAGCCAAATGGTTTTTCAGGTACGTCACGTTGTGATATACATACGTGAATTTCATGTAGTGGCAGTGCTTAGCTTTTGACCTATATTTTGAGGCATTTGTCAAGAATATCCACAAGTTGTGGTTGCAAACCACTACTCAATTCAACGCAGACACTTTGAAAAGCCGCGGGTGACTTAGTCAAACCAAAGGGCACACGCTTATGAAATTACAATCACTTTCAAAATGGACCTGGACCAAAAAAAAAGACATCAATTCATCATAAAGAGGGTGAGTAACCCATAGTCAGTATTTTCTCGTTAATAAAGTAGCTCGGGCAATACAACCGTGGAAATAAAATTAAAAAATAAGTCAAAAGAGTAACAAGTGAAGCAGGACAAAAGCGCGTGATTCCTTTGTCTATTAACCAACTTGTTTATTTTCTTACAAATTTTTCGACTGTCAAAAGCGAGATGAATTATTTTCAAAACGTCTTTTCTCTAATCACTTTCTGTTATAATACTTTGCTTGGTTTGACGCATGCAGTCGTTGTTGCGCAGAGAAAAATCAGTGCAATGTACTTTACAATACAATATTTATTGAACACTTCCTGCAGGGACTTTTGAAGAACTAATCTCATAGCTTTAAAAGCTAATAAGTTCACCTTAAACGAGTAAAAATACAATTAGTGAAAAAGCTGCAGATAGAAATTCACATTGACAAAAATGTCTCCAGAACATTGGTAATTCCTTCAAATTACAGGAATTTTCTTCCACGTAAAAATGTGCATTTACTTGCATATTAGATTATAAAATAAAAAAAAGCTTGCGTGATGGTAAAATCATTTCCACAAAATAAGCCTTTACATTCAACCTCTGGAGTGAGTGTATTTGCTGCTTAAACAAGCAATAATTGGGAAATTCCACGACGACAAACAGACATCTCGCGCTTTCCCAGCTGCGTATAATGTGGATCCTTACTATCTAAGAATACATCTATTTTTGTTGTTTTTATACATTATATTTTTTTATGGACCTTTTATTGCGAAGTCCATTTATAACATCTTGGTGTTTTCGATTGTTAGCATTCTGCTCTTATTCCGGGAAATGACTTCATCACCATATCTCCTCAGCTCACTGATCCATCCTCTGCTGTGACTCGCCAAGCTGAGATGGGCCACACATGATATTTAACGGAACAGCTTCATCTGTGAATACAATGCACCACAGTCAAAACGCCCTTTAACTCCTAAACAAACTGGTTTTTTTTACGCTGGCCACTCTCAAGAGTAGAAGGGTTAACTTTAACCCAGGGTTAAACCAATTTTAACCAAAATTTCCTTGTCTAGAAATTCGCAAATGGAACTTACTAAAGAAACATTTTGTTGAGCTGTTTCTCTCGAGACATGGTTTCTTTTAACTAACAGATAAAAAAGGTAATGTTAATCTTGGGTTTGCGCCAACACCATTTTGAGATACCGAGTTCACGTTTCAGCTACTACTGCATTGACCAGAAGGTAACCAAACTCGAAGTTATGTGCGCACTCTTTTTTTGATACAATTCATCCAATTTTTAAGCCAACGGACGCATTATTTCAGCCCAGTTGTTGCAATAACGTTAATCAGTGATAAGAATTAATTGTAATGAAAGTCCATAAAAAAACAACAGTATAATAGCTTTAGGAAAACGGAACTGGGCCACGTCTTGTGAACTCACGTTTCTTGAATTGACTGTCAGATGTAAAAACATTCACAGACAAACGTGTAACATCCAGTACATCTATACATGAAGTTCAGCCACAAAGTGTCTTACCCATTTTTTTTGGTTTTGTCAATCCAAGACTTTTCATGATTTGAACAAATTCTTCTTTTGATTTAGTTAAACGCGGATTGTGTCTCAACTCCTCAGCAACAGTGCTCACAGTCATACCTGACACATAGATAGAGGATTTCAAACAAACTCATAACAATTAACCTGCCTGTTTGAGTTGTCTGGTTCCCAGTGACACGACCAAAACAACAACTCAAACAGGCAAAGGGTGGGACGGTCTATCCTTGGTATTTTGACTACAGAGGAATGTTTAGCAAATTCATGCACAATGTTCCAATTTATTTGAGTTAAACTAAAACTGGCGATACTACATCCGAAAAGAAATTCTGTTATCATTCCAAGTGATCACAGTACGTTAATTTCACAGAACATATTTAAATGAAGAAACAATGGAGATTTTTCATTGTACTAACCATGGTAGTCATGGGCTGGATACAGCAAGTAGTCCTCAGGAAGTGATAAGATTTTGCTTGTTACTGAATCATACAGCTTTTCAGGGCTTCCTAGAATTTGCAAAACAACGACACTTTAGCAAAGAGACTGGACAGTGAGAAGAGAAAGGGTATGTGACCCACACGTTCTGAGAAGGTGATGGCTAACCAGCTAATTTAGTCAAAAATGGGTCGATTAAAGACAAGTGTTAAAAAACTTAACTCAATCAGTCCTAATCTTTTAAGCAAAAATCACATTTTTACTAATGGTTGGCTATTTGTGAAAATAGAGACAAAACTCCAAAAACCACAAATGCATAGCACACGTCGTATCAGTGTAAAAGTAGTTACAGTCTTTTTGATTTTACACAGGTAAAATTGTGGGCTTATCAACGAGAAAAAAAAATAGTCAAGGGCACTTTTCCCCCCATTATCCTTCATATAGCAGATGAAGCCACAAGTGGGAGGAATTGTCTTTTAACACGGCTTACTAGTCAACAAGTGTGACTGGTAAGTCAGTACAGTACAGTACAGTTTAATCCATTATATAAGTAATCTTGTTTCTATGGAGTTGCATGCATTGATGACTACCATTTGTCTTTTGGCACAGTTTACCAGTCAACAAGTTTGACTGATACAGTACAGTTTAATCCTCTAATCAGAAATCTTGTTACTATAGAGTTGCATTGACGACTACGCAGTCAACCAATGCAGTGAAACCACTCTCGCATACACCACTTTGTCTGTTCAATAGATACATTTAATAGTTTTGCGATACTGGTAAAATTTACCATTTGCACGTAAGTCTGGCCAACCTCTCCCATGGGATATCCCCAGGACTAGGGGGGTACTCCCCTACTAAAGTGATGGGGGTGCTCGTCGTACCTGTTAGGGGTTTAAATTTGTGGATTGGTGCCGCTTAGGGTGCTAATACCTGAAATGACTGCTGCCAGATAAAGATTTATGACAATACTTTCAAAGAGTTCAAAAGTTACATCCTTAACTATTAAAATTTGCAGTGCCAGTTGTATAATTTTTTGTTGTTAAATTGGTACCTCTTTATAGGGGTGGAAATGAATTTGGGACACACCCATGAGACAAGATTCTGGTACCTTTTAGGGGCGTTCTCGAAATTTTCCGATGAGCTCCCAAAATGCCTTGTCAAATACATGTAAGTTTATGAAGTAATCGCCCAACCCAAAGAGATTCAAAACATGTTGCCCACTCAACTGGGGATTAGTATATTTTACTGCAACTAGACAAAACAGTTTTTCTCTCACCCTGTTGAAAGTCTGTTCGCCCACATGCTCTTATGAGAAGAGCGTCTCCAGTGAAAGCTGCTCTGTTGATATGATCCACGTATGTTAGACATCCTAAAACCCACCACAATGTGTGTGAGAACCAACAACTAAGCAAACAGGTTACATCGTACATTGTAGTATATGGTAGATCAACTCAAACTTTGTGGTTAAGAGAAGGTGTTTTAGGGGTGGTGAATGGTAAAATCCGAGACTCACCGAGACGCCCGGATCCTTGTTAGAAATCCGAGCGTGAGACTCTTTGGTAAAAAGTTTCGAGACTCAAAAAAAGTAAAAACAAACCATGCAAAAACGAGAATTCAAGACTTGTCAAAAACGCTTCTGAGATTTTGAGATCCTGACAAAATTTTCCGAGACCTCTTTCAAGGTACCATTCGCCACCACTTGTTTTTAAAATCAAGTTTGTCTTAATTACTCAAACTTATGTTTTAATACACATGTACAAATGTAATATACACACTGTAACTCAGGGTATCAACACTGCATCATTTAAAAAAAAACAACTTTATTTGTAAAACTTGCCATCTGTATGTCCTGGAGTTGAACGTACATCAAGAACCTATAAAAGAAGTTTTTAAAATTTACTAAAATACACCACCTGTATTAATTTTTTTAACTATGGTTATGTTGGTGAAGTCAAGAAGAGAAAGGTGAGAAAGAAGTTGTTGATAGAATTCAATTGAACAAAATTCATGACCTATTTATAAATAATCAGGGACATTATTATGGAAACTGGATTATCCGGGAGAGTTGACAGCACTGCTTATAAATAGCACTTTTATCAATGTCTTTTTAGCAAACCTGATCTCCAAAGTCAACTGTATCTCCTTCATGTACAAACACATCAGCTTTAGCACCACTCAGCTTAGAGATAACACTTTTGCAGCCTGTGAGACTCTTAAGAATTCCTGTACCAGTTACATGATCAGCATGAACATGTGTGTTCACTGTGGGGAACAAACAAATTTCTGTTGATCAGTTTTATGCTGTTTACTGGTACCATGTCACTGAAATTGTAAGACACAAATTGAAGTTATTTTCGCTAATATTAAACTAAGTTGACATTCAATCAATTAAAAATAAATTGTTCATCCAGGAGACACTTGGCCTTAAATTCAGATTCAGATCCTACTGATAACTATTACTTAGTTATCGTACATGTTCACGTACGCTACGCTCTACTGATCAAAAACTTCTGGCAGTTCCGAAGTCAAGACTTAAAACATACGGAGACAGGGCCTTTTCCGTTGCTGCACCTAAACTCTGGAATGAGCTGCCATTAGATCTTAGAAGTTTAGTTACAATTAATTTATTCAAGAAACACTTAAAGACTGATCTTTTTAAAAAAGCATATAATGTTTAACTTTTTGATAATTTAGAATAGGATTTATTGTGATATTTCTATAAATAAGACTGCTAATAGGTTTTTAATTTATTCATATTTTATTACCAGTGGGATCTTTTTAATTATTTAAATATTATGAATTGTAAAGCGCTCTGGTCAATTAGTGGAGTTAGCGCTATATAAATTATGTTATGTTATGTTATGTTAACTACATACTTGCATATATCAGTTTGAGGTCCAACTCTTTGAGTATGCGTACATCCCTCTCAGCCTGTCAAAACCAAGAAATCACCAAACAGTCATAAATCATGCATTACATTTTTAACATTTTTTGGTAGTTTGGAGGAATCATGCAAAAGAAATATTCTATCAACGAATTGCTGCTTGGCTAAATGGTCTCTTTCCTTGCAAATAGCAGAGTCTCGATCCTTTTTCTTTTCTGAAAAACTGAAATACATGGAAACAAAGGTCGATAAACTATACTCAAGTTGTGGTCAACTCTGTTCTAACCGTTGTCCTCATAAAAATATGAACCAGCAAAAATTTTGTGCCGCACAGCATATAGAAATAAAGAAATTCAGCATACTCAGAGTTGAAGTTATACCCTGCTCTAACATTTTTCCACAAAACAGGTTCAGGGTTTCTGTTAATTCTGGTTCATTATGGCTGTTAAGATTTAAATTCACAATAACCTTTTACTGAGCCCTCAAAAAAATATGCCCGCCGTTTATTTCATCAGAATTAGGACATTTCTAAGGAGGATGATCATGACTGTATAATATACCAACCTGAGTATCAACTGGGTCAATAATAACAGCAGCTCTTGTCTTGGGGCAACCCAGTAAATATGTGTAGGTGTAGGACTCTAAGTCAAATAGCTAAAAAAAGAACATTGCCAAATAAACACTTGTCTTCCTTATATCTCTATGAATTAAACTGTCAAGTAGAAATAATAATAATTATAGCGGAGCTCCATGCGTGCACAAAGTGCGTGCAAGCAGAGTCCCCCAGCTAACAAAATTTTGTTATCCATCCATCCGAGAAATTTTGGTGGTCACGTGACCGTTCATCCAACCATCCTGCCTGCACTACAGGGAAACCAATGTAAAATCTGAGGCTTCCTAGCTAGATAGTGTGGTAGCCTGCAACCTGATATTACACATCCATGTTGTGGCCAATTGACAGCTGTCAAAACAAGGTATCCACTGACAAGTATCACAAGACTATATCGCAGGCTCAGGTATAGACCCATCAAGGTCAGGTTTTTTTTTTAGTTATCCACTCACAAGTTACTAGTTTTCAAGTGATGGCAGGCTCTACTCCAAGTGGATTTCTTTTCTTTTATTTATCGGAGGTTCACTTTTAGCCTTGGGTAAATCTCTCTGTCGTCGTCCAATTTTATCCCTGGTTTAAATTTTATTTTCCTTTGTTTTTGGGTTACTATGTACAAAAGGAAATAAAATTTTAAGCCACAGATAAAATAAAATTTATTGAACCATAACATATATATTAACTGTATTAAAAGTGGGTAAGTGACAGAAACATAAAGGCCACCTGTCCCATCCAGGAGTCTCCCAAATATGGCATAAATCTCCTGGATAAAATTGAATTTTGAGCTTTTCCATGCTGTCGTATGGAGTTCAGCCCATCTCACCCACAAAGCGAATCATGGCAATTTGTACAGCATGTAAGATTTTCATACAATGTATTAAGTCCATGGGACTGGGCTGATTTGTGTTTAGGTGGGGGAGGCCGGGGGTGGTTGATGGTAGTGAGTACTGTTAAAGAGCCAGCCTTCAGATTTTAGATGTCCAAAGGTATCTATAAGAACAATATGAGTTCTGTATTCTGATCAGCTTCCGCTCAAAGTCCCATAAAAAAACTTATCTTCTTGAATTATATAAGCTTCGATTTGCCCACAGGGCCTTTCGTGTTCGATTTGGTTGGTTGAAAACCCCAACATTTTTTCAAAACAAAGAACATCCCACGTACACACCCCCAGGTTTGGTTTTATCTATTTACTTGTTCATATGTTACAAAAGAATCAGATTCAAAGTTAAATGAAGAAATAATTATTAACCTTAAACTTATATCAGAAAAACACGTAAACTTGCAAAATTATCGACTCTTCGAAAGAGCGTGACATTTCACACGATCCTCGCTAGTCCGCGATCGAGATTATATTGATTAACCAGCGAAAAATAAGTCATTTAAAAGCCATGGCACGTCTTCTTATTTCACCCAATCTTTTTCAAAATTACCATATGTTTACCTGACGAAAGATCGCTCTTGCCTTGCTACCAGCCATAACAATTTTTTGTCCCTTCAACTCTTATAAGCCGGCTTCCTGCTGCTATCGACTATTTATCGACTTGTATTTCATCAGCTTGGCTCCAGTCCTCTCTCGGGTTCTCCAGCCTCCAAAGCATCAGGGGAAGCATTCCTTCCGCCAAGATGGCGGTAAGGTTAGTTTTTTTGAAAATTGTTTTGCTGTGTACATTTGCAACTCTGACGAGGACACAAAGTAACAGAACAGTCTTTTCACCATCCTCATCCTCAGGTAACTCACACGAAAGCGTTTTGGATCGGTGTTTTCAAAAATGCGCGAGTTTGTGATTCGTGATTTCTGTGCTTTACCATTTCTGTTCCTGCATGAGCATGTCAACTCACAGACAAACATATGCATTTGTCTTGTCATGTACGTGTGGAATTTACAGAAACCGGTCGTTTAGCGAATGGTCATTTCGCAAACGTCTTCTGATCAGTTTGCAAACGTGTAGAAGTCAGTTCACAAACGTCTAGCAGTCACTTCGCAAACGTTATTTACATGTCAACCTTTGTTTTAACCAAACGGTTCAGAATACTATAACTATTGGATGTGAAATTTCACATTATAAACATTTACATGACAACTATACGATGCAGAATACTACATTACATGTTGTATGCGTAAATTATTGGGTGT
Organism: Porites rus; assembly: GCA_964035705.1. Lineage (NCBI taxonomy): Eukaryota > Metazoa > Cnidaria > Anthozoa > Scleractinia > Poritidae > Porites > Porites rus. The sequence continues at coordinate 6,476,975 of OZ037993.1, forward strand.
GAAATCTCACAGCTGATTTCATGCTAAAGAATACTTCATAATTAAATGGACAGTGGATACAAACAGACTGCCATTTTGAAGTTGGTTTATTCAAACCCAGTCCTTTAGGATGATTGTTCGTTCTACTCGTGCACACGCGTGTGGTTCGGCACCAGTTTTGTTTTATACAGCTCACCTCATACAAAGCACGTGCGTGCTATTGTTATATTAATTAGAGTTAGTTGTCACCTATTTAGTGGAAAATGACAAATCAGTGGTGCCATATCTAATTGACTACCAGTCGCATTGCTGTTATTTTGATCTGCTGCCACTGGGCACTAAAGTATAAAAAGGACTGCGAATTCTGTTGATTTCATTCAACCTACAGATATACCTTCTCGATATAGTCATTTGACAACTAGTCACTCTGTGTCACTCTGATCGCTCACATGTCCCCGCATGTAATAAGGTATATTTTAATTTAAATGAATCGGTTAAGTTAATAGTAGTTGATGCTGCTTGTGGTTTTTTTGCTCAGAATTTGAAAATGTCTGTATTAGGGGTGCTGTCTCTTGAACAGCCCACACTTCCCTGCATGTGTAAGCAATAAATGTGTTTGTGTATTACAGCAACTTTGTTTAAACATTCCTTTAACGGCTTAGACTTGCCCACAAGTCGAGTTCAAAATTTCCTCGATGATAAAACGCGAGCGGGAGATATGTTACATTTTTCTGTGGCCAAAATGAGCGATAGGGTGGGAGGTACCACCGGAACTGGAAAGAACATAACGACACTTAACAACCATGTTAATATTTCACGCCAAGGTGGCGGCATTTTTAGCTATTCTCAGTCATGGTAGTTATGGACCTTCCTTCAAAGAGACTTCTTTGTACCACATCTTTACTGTGATTCAACTTGAACAACAACAAAAACAACATTTTGCTCAAATGATTCAAAAGTGTTCGCTGTTCTTGTTATGTTATCTTTGAATTAACCTTTGGCTTTGAATGCAGTAAAGGTTAGGCTTAAATCACTGGTTGAATAATAGGTTGTACATGTGATTTGACTGGCAATGGATGTGATGTGAACTGCTGTTGTGATCCTGATTGTACCAGTGCAGATCAACAGGCATTTACAGAATGCAAGGATACAGATACAAAGTAGGTTTCATTTCCAGATCTTTAGAATTCTTGTTTTGTGAGACATTGTACTTAATAATAATTACATTGTACCTGTACCATCTATATATGTATATATGCTTAGATAAAGTTGTGTGGAGAAGAGAAATATTTTTTTTATTTACAAGTAGGTCCATCAAGGTTTTGCTCTTTTGAGTCCAGCTAGAGGTAGTTTATTATGACATATCACAATTGCATATTGCTGAAAGCCACAAATTGTCTTTCCTTTTTCAGGATTACCTTTAGGTTAAACCACTCCAAATCTATGTTTCAGGTAGTTAAATTGGCCTTCCTCAAGAAAATTAAGAAAAAAAGTCAATGTAGCCTACTGGCATTCTTGTTCAGGCTATTAGTGACAGCCCTGGAAAAGGAAAAAAAGAAGTTTGGGGCAAGTGGTTTTGGGAACAAAGTTCATGAGTGCAGTTGTAGTTTTAAAATTATGTAGATCATGCACTTAGATGCACCTTACAGCTGTATGTTTGGTTTGATCGAGTTCAGATCTCCATGTGAGGTTTTTTTGTACCTTGTTGACTTTTGGCTTTACCTTGCAGCCGTGATGACCGTGTTTGCCTCTCCAATGCAGCCCTCTTCACCTTCAGACAAAACACACAATTTAAAACAGAAACTACTGGCTCTGGCCTCTTCTGTATTATCAGGGATAACTGTAAGTTGTGAAATATTTCCTCAATTAAATGGCTCTTTCATTACAGTTGACTCCTGATAACCTGACCCTCGCTAACTCAAACCTCATGCTAACTTGAACCAAAGTTGATTTCCCCCTGGATTTCCTTCATACATTTACTGTAATTTTACCCTCGGTAACTTGAACACTTGATAACTTGAAGTAATTTTTGTTTTTCTTCACACATTTTCTATGATTTGAACCATGTTTTAAGCAAATGATAAGTTGGAAAACAAACAGTGTACTGAATTCCAAATCATTGAATTTATTTTGTAAACTACAGTACTACACACTATCATGGGCATGTATTTCAACCAAACCACCTTGTTATCTACAGTACTTTGCAAGCTCACTTGTTATAGCATAGATGTGCGTCTTCTTTGCTCAAGCAAGGAGAACCTCTATAAGTATATAAGAAAGGAAGATATTATTCACTTACTACATACTGTGTATCCTTGTAAACAAATTGCATCAGTGTCTTGTGTACAATAATTTAATTAATAAACATGTAGTGCAAGGCTGAATTAATTGGATTAAGGGAGAAAACATCGAGTGTCACTTAGTCATGTAATGAATTTACATGTAGGTATTGTACATTAAAGTAATATAATATTATGGTTTTCTTCCAGCACAATTAATGAGAACATGCCCATTTTTTCTAGTTAGCTTGTTACTGATTCATTTACAGTGTTAAGTTGCAGTATTCATCTGAGCAGCTACATTGTTGCTCTCTAGGTGTCAGGTTTTTCAATCCTTTTATGCTTTGATAAATTGACGCAAGACACTAGGTGATAAAACTTAATGTTTGTGTTTCACTCTGACACAGATGGAGGACCATAGATTCTTATGAAACTAACCCCTCTTTTAATTTGTGATCTATCAGATGAATCTCGTAACTTCTATAATGATGTTCAGACTGCCAGTACAAGTGAGGAATTTTCTAATCTCAAAAGTCAGTCAGTATCAGCTGTGTATGATTATCGCAGTGAAGGCACAGGCCAGACAACTGCAGCTTCATCATATAAGGTGATTACACTTACATGTATTACTCAGACACATATTCAAATTTTAGCACCAAACAAAGGGGTGGGGTGGGTGCCTATAAAAGGGCTACATCCAAAAGTAAGTGATTGGGCTACTACAGTCTGTAATGCTATCAACATTCTATTTCAGTGTTATAGACACAAAAGGTAATATTTAAAAATTATTTATTATTGGATGGAGTTTTTGTTATATTCTGAATAATCAAGGTTGAGGTGATCAAATGTTTCCCTTTACTTTAATAAATACTCTGGATATCACAAAAAATGAATGCAATCAAATTGTTTTAGTTTATACAAAATTATCGCAAAATGCATTGTCATTCAGAAAAACAGTTTATTACATTTGTCCTTTTCCAAATAGATTAAAAAGAATGGAAAAGTGGAGATTGCTCTTAATAAATCATGCATTGCATAAAATAATGTCACCTACAAAATAATGTACATTGGCTCCAATAGCCACTGAAAAAAAGCAGATAGTGAGTACAGTGTGCAAAATTATTGTACATTGATGTAAGATACTAGCCTTGACAAACACTTTGTTTACTTGACTGTGAACAAATGATGGTGTTACATTTTCTGTACTTTACATTAGCAACATTTTGGCAGATAATGTCTGTATTATTGAAACAGAATAGCAAATGCACTTGTAACAGTACCTTCTCATGAACAGATTGTCTCACCTGTAACAGAAAGCTAAAGTGGTACATTTACAGTAGATCACTGGTACAGTATACAATGTATTTGTACTTGTATCATCTTGTGGTAAATACCAATACACTGTACAAGTACAACTGTTTCCATTTGAAGCTTGTTTTGCAATCCCACTGGTTCTAAAAATGCTTTTTATTTTCCTTTTGACTAGGCCTGCATGTCACCAAGATTTCAAGTGTGTGTATGCAAAAATTAGGCAAGAAACTGAACAGCTGCTAAGTTCTTTATGTTCTGTTTTCCTTTTGTTTCTTTCCAAATTAGCAGCTGGTTGTGCTCTTGTTAGCACTTAGTGAAAGCCCTTCCTTCATTCCCTTTGTACTACAGTAACTATGTCTTGTTGGTGAATGTCTTTTCATTAATTTCAGGTGGGTGATCCAGTGCTTCTTTTGTTTAACAATGGTGCAAGAGGATTCCTGTCTTTTCCCAAGCCACTGTTTGGAAGTGAATGTAATGACAACAATCCCGCAGGTGTGTACAGAATTATTCCTTTTGTTTTAAACGCCATTTCTCATTATTAATAACTATATGTATAATCAGATATTATCAAAGCCATTATTGAGGAATGCAGTGGTTTAAAATACAGCTGTACATTGTACCTGCAGGGCTTGAAAAAAATAAAAATAAAAAATAAATACTAGCACTTCCTCTGGGTAAGAAGCTCTCACATTTTGCATGCCTGGGGCAACCACTCTCTTGTCGTAGTTAACCCTTTAAACCCTAAGATCAAAATTTGAATTCTTGTCAGTTGCCTCTATTCATTTCCTACAGAAGTAGCGGGAAGAGGTTGATAAAATATCAATCAAATTCATCTTGTGTGACCATGTCGTAATTCTCATGACCACTCTGTTTTACAAAGTGTTGATATTACAAGGAGAAATTTAATGCTGATCACTATTGGGGCTTTTAATGATTTAATTGGAGGATGACTTGCCTGGACCCTCACCCATCGAGCAAGTAACCTTTTAAAGTTACTTGCCCAGCAAAAAAAATTTTCAAGCCCTGACCAGCAGGTGGTGAAGATACACCTTTCATGATCATTGACAGGAGTGTAAACCTTTTCATAAGGCCCTCAACTGTTGTTTAATAGACCTTTTCACCATTTTTGTCAACCCTTGACATGGACAATTTCAGGAAAATCTGTTGACATCACTGAAAAGAGCCTCTTAAAATTAGTAAAATTGCCAAGGTTGAAAGTGATTTGTTAAAAGCTAACAAAGATACAGCTCCTCGAAGTCACAAAATTTTACAGGCATTTGTACATGTATGGCTGATTTATTTGTCAGGATATCGCAAGGACAATAGCACAGAATGTACTAGAACCATTCCAGTGCTTTCCTCAGCTTGTGAGACACTTCCAACAATCAGTGCTAGAAGCTATTATGAAGGATTCACAGTGGCAAAGGTACAGTTACTGAACACGTGTGTGACTGATTTTAGAGGGAAAGAATTTTTTAGGTATCCCACTGGAAGTTTGTTTTAAGGCCACAGTTTGATTGTTTTGTCATTCATTCATGGGTTGCCAATAAGAGCAAAGCTGTGATTGGAGGAGTCACTGTACCATAAATGTGGCACAATTAACTTTCAGGAAATAGAAGCCGAAAACTGATGGTCAAAATATGGGGAAAGGAATGTGGTTTGACTCTCGGCAGCCAACTAAAAAAGCTAAATGTAGTTGTTTATGTGTAGTGATAGTGCAGTGATACATGTGAATACATTTCTTAAAAAATTCACTGAGTTTAATTTGGCCAATTGCTTTTTTATGTTATTGTGTTGTTCATTTGGGTCAGAATTATGTGTTGTAAACTTGTATAGCTAGTCTATAAAATCCTAAATTAGGAAGTTATATATACTGTAATTATGTTATACTGAAAATATGGAACATTGTTAAGTTCTATTAAGCTCATTATTATCATTTTAATTTTGTTCTCATTCATACAGAATCCTGGAGTTCTAAACAATAATTCGACCAATAATTCAACCAGTAATTCAAGTTCCTCTGCCAGCACTCCTGATTTTGTACCTGTGGTACTGAAACAGCCTTTAAAGTGTACAACATACCTTGGTATATCTTTTGACTGTCCATTCAGTGTGCCTCCATACCCCACCTACAATGCAGATAATAAGACCTGCAATAATGTGGCATTGGAGGTGAGGAGAATGTCACAACAAATTTTAATTCACTTTACAAGTTTTCATATGATTCATTTTCTTCTTTTGTTCTGGCTTTGTAATCATGATTAACGGTGAATAATAATATACACTATGCCACTGTGGTCCTGATTTTCTGGAAATACTTTACGAAAAGAGATCAGAACTGTTTCCTGATTCCAGGACCAGGGGCCAGTTTGTTGTGATGTTGGCTTTTATGCAAATAGCCTCAAATTTCTTTCTTATAGAATCACAGAAAGTAAGTAGGAACAAACAGTACTACAGTTGTAGATATAATATTACATAAAATTACAGTGGAACCCCACCTTACAGCCACCTCAGAAATAAGGTCACCTTATTATTAGGACCAATTTGTTTTGGGCGCATGGCAAAATGGTCATACATTTTCTTATATAAAAACCCTTGTTAATACGGTCACCTGTTAATATGGCCAATCTTTTTTGGCCCATTGGTCACGGTATTTCTGGGAACCATTGTATTGGCTCTTTGACCTCCATAATTTAAGTTCAATAATATTTGCAGGTAAGACCACATGAACACTAACGTGCTCGTGGCAGGTGGGGTATACATGTTATGAGGCTTAAGTGCAAAGAAAGTAGTGTCTTATAGCCCGGAGCTAGTGGATTTTACTATCAGGCTAGTGAATTCTGTTCTTAACTTAAATGCCTAACTAGCCAGTGAAGGTTTTTGGGGGGAATTCAAATTACATAATAACTGTAATCAATGCTGCTCATCGAAGAAAGTTTTCAGGCTAATTAAAATGACTATTGGGCTAGTACACCAGCTACAGTTTGCTCTGTACTTGAATGGCAAGCTGTAAAATTGATTAAAATTTTTAAACCCTGAGCCGAGGCTGCAGCTGTATCTGTATTTGTTAATATACTGTCTAGTGGCTTTTTACAGTCAGTTGTTGGCTTGCCTCTAATAACTGGTGTCTGTGTTGTTTTGAAGGTGTTGTACACAGTGCAGTATTCGAATAGTTCCACTGATATTGTGGCTGTCATGGTAGAGTTTGTATTGGGAAGTGTCACATCAGAAATGGGACTGGATCTGAGGCAGAAAGTGTCCTTCAGTTTTTCAAAGGTATAAATTGTTGATAATAATAGTGTTCATTGTGACTAGTCAGTGACTGATCCAGACCTTTAGATAAGGTCGTTGGGGGTTGGGGGAGGGGGGGGGGGGGTGGCGAGTGGCTTCTGCTTACTTACTGCTTAATACAGGTTTGTACATTGTGACTGAAAAGCCCAGATTGGGAGTTACAATAGAGGTATGTATGTAATTGTATGTTTGACAAACCAAGGAGCTAATTTAGAAAATGAAGATTGTTATGGCCGCATTCCACGTCAATATGTTTAGCGTTTAGTTCTTGTATAGTTGCACATTCCTTTCACATTCTTTTCAGTTATCGCTATTCATATTCTGTTAGATTTCTCTGCATAACTTTCTTTGTTCTTAGATCATTTTGTAAATTTCATCGTTTATTCTAATTCATTTCGCTTTAGCGTTCATGGCAACATCATTGCAGTTTTTTTCGTCCAGTCTTATTAGCCAGCGTACCTTTTTTCCGTTCAACTTTCTAGTCACACAACGTTTCAACCGTAATCGTAATTCGTTATAAATGTAATAAAGACGAGTTGGAACCGTGGACCATCCTTGGATTATTCGCTATAATAAAGATGGTGAGATAAAAGCAAAAAATTGGTATCCATCACAAAACAAATTGACCTCAAAGGGTTTTTACCTCTAAATGCCATGCACAGTACAATAATTATCTATTGCACTGGTGTGGTACATCTTGATACAGTGACCGTTTAATAGAGGTTAAGACAAAAACATCAACTCTAAAATTTGACAAGATGGTTGATTTACCTTACATGTATCAAACACAAACCAAATGTTGTTTTGTTCATAGGCTGGTAGTACAGACACTACATTTCAGCGATCAGGGAACCCCGGCTATATCATTGGTCAACCTCTTGTTGCAGGGAAACTTGTCACAGTCGACAACAAGTATCTTTTTGTGAGGTCAATATAAGTGAGCATAATGTGCCACCTTTAAGGTGGCTCCATAGAGTTTTTCAGGGTCAATACCTCCCAAGTTCGAGTATAAACTACGTCGCTACAAACAAAGATTTGGAAAAATTTGCCACCACAGTTGTACTAGATAAAGATGAAAATTTGTTATGATCATGGTTGCAATGTCATCAAAGTTGTCATAGCAACGATATGACACAATTACCTATTTTACTTTCAGTAGTATTTCTTGACACTGGAAACTCTTGATCCAAAATCGTTCACTGTATTGAGCCACCTTAACTGTCTTTTTCTGTAAGGCACTCACTGGCCTCAAAATTGTAAGCAGGTCAATTGGTGCTGTACTGGCTACATATGTATATGTTCTTTCTCCCCCACCCCCCGTTTTCACCTCTGTTATCCATTTCCCTTTTGGTGGATTAGCCTCACTCCTGAAGGGGCACAGTTTCCCAAGCTAAGTACACATGTTGTTGGATTTTTCTTGACTTTGTTGTTAGAGATGCAATCTTTCTTAGTAGTGATCGTAATACCTGGCTTACCATCATTAACCCATCAGCGAATGGAGCCTGCAATAACTCCACTCTTCGCACTTCAGTAACCTTTGGAGTTGACATGCGCACTGGTTGCTCCATCAGGTAGGAAATATCATCTAGGAGCCTGATTATCTGTTGGATATTGTGTGAAGCAATAGTCATGGATGTCTTACTGGGACCTTAACAGTACAAAAAACCTGGTGGCACTTTTGCAACTTGCATTTATGACTTTTACAGTGTTGAAAATTACCTATATTTCCTGCATGGAAATGAACACTGAAAGTTAATAATTATTACATGTACATGCTTTGGCAACTCTTAATTGTCAAGGGCTTATGTGAGTGCATTACGTCTACCAAGGATACAAGGCTTTAAGCTAAATTACATTTATATAATTATGGGAGAGATATTTTTTTTGGTGAGTGACACAAGCAGCTCAGAAGACTCCCAACAGGAGTCTAACTTGTCATGAGCCGAACCTTATTCGAGTTAAGGCCAACCCAAATTATTTAGACTGGCTGAATTGATTCAGACGCCGATCTTCATCGCAGCTGAACTAAGTTCAAAAGGCCAAAAATGCTCATTTCAGTCAAACTGCTTACTAAATAATACGTTATAATAATTTATGCATTAGGTTAAGTACATAAAAAGTTTGGTGTCTGAATCAAAATTGTTCCAAAGGCGCTCCAAAGGCGAAGTTCCTGGCTGGGCTAGGCGAGAAGAACAGCTGAGCCGTTCCAAATTGCAATAGGCCTTCTTAATTGATTCAGACACCGTTTCGAGTGTCTGAACCGGGCCTAACCTAGGAGCTGCTGGTTCCTAGTCCAGATGCTCTCACCAGTAAGCTACAGGTTAGTGGAGACTCGTGGGACCCAAGACCACTAAAACTACATTCATGTGACAAATATCCTGCATACTGCTTGGACTAGAATGTCAATATCTGCATATATGCAAAGATAGAAATGTAATGGTGAATTTTTGCCCTGGTTAATATAAGAGAAAGGTGTGACTGCTAAAACAGTCGCATGTCAAAATTGAGAATGTCTACAGTTTGGTTAACATAGCTCACCGTTTATAATAAGTAAAAACATGATTTATCTTTATCAGCCTATATTCACTAAGGGGAAAGATTGGTAAAGTTGTGGACACTTCACTGAGTTCACCTGTGGTACATTTATAGTCTGTTCATATTTTAAAGTCGATTTGGTCATATTAATTAATTATATGTTCTACAAGTTATATAGTCAGTATTATGTTGTCAGACTAGTCAATAAGTTATACATGCAGGTCTCCATTTAAAACACCATAGACTGAATATACCAATGTTTAGAATTCATATGTGCCTCCGACGCTTGGGGGATTAAAACAAAAGAAATCACATGTTTGTTCAGGGATGAAAAATACATTTCATTTGTTTTATTTCCCCGAGCCACGGAACCAACTATGAATTTTGATGTCTGTCAGACCTGCTCATAGAAATAAATGAATAGGTTAATAAATATAAATAAATATGGTTTCAGCTGACTTTTTTAACGTGGAAATGAGGCTCGTTTTATTGATAGTATGTTACATGTTTTACTTGCTATTTGTTAACCAGGAGTGAGGTCATTACAGGGAAATGTCAGAACAAGGCCCTGATGTATTGACTGAGTGATAGCGAGATCAATACATCAAGGCTGAGGTCTGAGATTTCCCTGTAATGACCGAACAGACGAGGGTAAGAAGTTATTTACTATATGGCCTTTTCATTATGGACCTGAGCCTGTGATCAATTAAAACCAACAACTGATCAGTGGATAACTTAAAAGAACACGCCGCCTCAATGAATTGTACACTTAAGCATGCGTTACAGTCAGGTGACACTTTTCAGCTGATGCCCTCTTTGACAGCTGTCAACTGACCATAACATGGATATCCTTTATCAAGTTAAACACATTGCATGTGCGTTGGACACCTAGCTAGTAATGCCCAGTCATTACAAGAAAACAGCCAATTAGAGTGCGTGTACTATTGTAGCCATAGTATAATCGGCCATAATATTTCTGACATGATTTAATTACTTTAGCAGTTTTAAGCTGCTAAATTAATTAAATTATGTTAGTAATATTATACTGGTCCTCTTGATGACTCATAAGAAGACAACAGGTGTTGTCATCACTGAAAGCATCTCGTTAATTAACAGTTCAAGCTGTTTGTTATTTCAAGTGTGGTTTTTTTCTTTCAAAGAAAGGCTATCCTGAGCTTATTTTCTTTCGCCTGACCAACGTAATAATAATATTTCGGACATAATTTAATAACTTTAACAGTTTTAAGCTGTTAAACTAATTAAATTATGTTAGTAATATTATGCTGGTCCTCTTGCTGCCTCATGAGAAGACAACAGGTGTTGTAATCACTGACAGCATCTCGTTAATTAACAGTTCAAACTGTTTCTTAATTCAAGTGTAGTTTTTTCTTTTATAGAAAGGCTACGCTGAACTTATTTACTTTCGCCTGACGAAGGCAATAATAATATTACTGACATGATTTAATAATTTTAACAGTTTTAAGCTAATAAAATTATTAAATTATGTTAGTAATTTTATACTGGTCCTCTTGATACCTATCCTGAACTTATTTTCTTTCGCTTCACCAAAGTTTCACTACTAAGCTTTGTTTATAAGCAAAATTCTTTTCATTCCTTTGCGATTCCGAGAGATTACTTTCACTGTAACGCTGCGTGCAAACGGACGCAACATTGTCGACCAACAACTCCCAACATTGTTGGATGTTACATGTTGCGTCCGTTTGCACACCCTGTTGCATGTTGTTGGATATTGTTGCATGTTGTTGCGCAAAGTTTGAAACCGGTCAAACTTTTAGCCTCGTGCAAACGGACGCAACAACTCCCAACATTGTTTGGAGTTGTTGCGCCCGTTTGCACATAGCCTTAGAGTGCTAATGTGAGTAATTTACTTGTTCATCATCATCAGAATGCGGTCAGCGATGATGATGGCCGCGCCTTTGAAGCGCAGTAGTTTTGTGTCAATCTTATTAATGGGCCATAATTAGTTTTACTATACTGTGCCCTTCTCGCTTCTTAATTTCTTTGCTAACCTAAAGTACATGTAGTTTTTTGTCTAAACACCTTATATTAATATTGTACCACTGATGCACTATTTTTTTTACAGAATGGAGTAAATAGAAATAAAAGTACAAATAGAAATGTTTGACCAGGATGATAACCGGCTAATGTTAGGTCCATATTGTAATGTTGTATGAGTGTTTTCAGTGTACACATGTTCTTTTTTTTTATCAAGTTTCCCACAGACCTTGGACGGATCGCAGTGTAAAAAGCTCCAAGAGATAGTGCTTAACATAATATCAGGTGATCTACCCACTTACGTGGCATCCTTTGGTAACTCCGATGTGAACAGTGTGGGTGACTGGGTCAAAATTCTTAATTCAAAACCAGCAAATGAGGTAAATAAATGCCGGGTATTTGATGCTGAGTGCTATTTTCTCCTGAGTAAATGAGTGAACGACTTTTACAAGGTAACTTTACGACTGAAATATTTTTCACCTTACAAGATATATTTTTTAACCGCGGCAGATTTATACCAGTCCATAGAATGTTGCACGGCAGTGCGGAAGGTCGCGGGCTGGATTCCCGGAGCCTGACCAGTGCTTAGGGTCTTCAATTAACTGAGAAATAGAGGCACTCCCTTTGTCCTGCAAAACGAAAATTAACTGAGAAATGAAGGCAGTAAATAAAGGCACTGCCTTTGCCCTGCAAAACGGCTACACCGTGGCGTAGCTCTGATCGATAGAAATGGCGTTCTCGTCTGCATTAGGAGACGTGATAAAACTTACTGTCTTGCTATGTACAACTGAAACTGCTGTGTTTATTCAGCGTGCAAAGAGAGTCGTGTCCGATAGCCCGGGGCTAGTGGATTTTGCTATCGGGCTAGTGATTTTTGTTAGTAACTTGCCCGACGGGCACGTGCTGTTTTTTGGGGAAATTCAAATTACAGAAGGATTGTAATCAATCCTGCTAATCAAATCGAGTTTTGGGGCTAGTTGAAATGACTCGTGGGCTAGTACATGCTAGCTACAGCTTGCCCGAATGGCACCCTGGTTTATTGAAACTTGAATAATTTATCTTTTTTAAGTATCTGATTGATTTTGCTTCGAATACTCCATCTTGCGATTTTGGTCATTTTGTTTTAAATTTATGTTGTTTATAATAATTTCTGCCTTTAATAGGCTGAAGAAGGAAATGGCGGCTGTCGGAATATGATACTTGGACTTCACATTGAAGTTTTATTCGCTAATTTTGGTTTCCTGGCTAACCCTCAACCGAAGGTAATGAATGTTTTTTTTCCTTGGTCTTTTTGTTTGTTGGTGTATATCATTTTCGTTTGTGCTCTGTTTGGTTTCTGCTTGGTTAATGTTCCTTTTGGTTTCTTAATCTAAGTTTGAATCGCTCGTCACTTGTTTCCATCCACCAGACTGACTTTTTCCTCTCAGTGGCTCTCACAAGACATTTCACTTTTCTTACATGAAATTTCTCCGTCTCTTGAAATTTCTGTTCATAAAAGTCTAAGTCTTTCCAATTTTTAAGGGTAAAAATTCAGGATGGCACGAGTAGGATTCGATCTCGGAGCATCGTCTTTCAGCAGTGCATCACTTTAACCCCTACAGCACCGAGGATATGCTGACAATGAATGGTTTGATTTGAAAGTATATAGCAACAACCCTAACCCTAACCCTTACTTTGTGTACGAATCATTAATCTGTCAATGTCAGTTTGGCGGATGGAAATAAGTGTTGACCGTTTGAATCGCAGTGAACTTTATGCCATTATACAACATAATAAACGGGCCCATTCCTGGGGCCTAAAGTTAGAAAGATGTAGAGGGCTATTTGATGCAGTTGAACTTCTCTACAACGGGCACCTTGGGGACAGAAGAAAGTGACCGTTGTAGAAAGGTTTTAAACAAGAGTCAGTGTATGATTTTTGTCCGCCGGGACGAAAAAAAGTGGCCGTTGTAGAGCGGTGGCCATTAGCGGAGCTTCCACTGAAGTTATCATCATCATCATCATCGTCATCATATTCATCATCATCTTACGGTTCGTTATTACTTCTTTCAGACAAACCCGTTCGCTGTTCTGCCATACACTTACCTTATCCTTTTTCTGTTGTGCCATACTTGCTAAGAGAAATTAATGACAATCTAGGCTATTGTAAAGGGTATTTTTGCTTTACGTTATTTTCAGATCGTCGGAGTTATGTTTCAGTATGACGATCCTAAAGATGTTCCATACCAGGTTAGTGAAAGTAGCCAAATTTAATTCACCTACTACTGGAAACGTTGCAAACAGTTTCCGTAATCACTTGTAGACTCTTCATTCGACCTATAACGAGTTACGCATAAGCTACTCGTTAAGATGGTACGCGTTTCTGTCATGCATTACGCTAATTTCACGGCCAATAAAGTACCTGGAATCCAATCGTCAAATTATCGATAGACATGAGAATTCCTTTGAAAAGCAGCATCTGCATGATGAATTTTCAGGGAGAACTGCTTTACGCAACGGGAACCCGCTGTGATTCTGAGGCTGGCTTGTGTTTCAGTCGCGATAATCCCTTTAAAAGCCACGTATTGTACGTCTAGCTCTCCAAGAGACGCATATTAGGAGACAGTTCCCACAGTTTAATGTGACCTTTACGTTGCATTTCAGTGTGGAGGTGTTCAGTGCCAACCGGGCAGCTCCTCTGTTGAGCAAAAGGTTGAAGTCATCACATCCGTGGGATTTGTGGACGTATCTGACAAACCTCAAGCTCAGATAAAACCTCGACCAACATTTGAGGCCAAAGCATCGTCGGATTTTTTCTTTCCTTTTCTTTAGCATCATTTTTCGTGGCCACAACATCGTACTTTTATTCGATTCGTTAACACGTGAACGTGCCTTATTTGGACATGGCTTGCAAGGTTACTGATTGCACTAGCCTAGAGGCCCTCCTCACAGCTCAGATCACGCTTGGCTGGGCGCATTTCCTGTTTCCCTGATACTCTTCGGCACAGTCCCCTTCAAGTTGATCCCTAGCGGTGGAATATTTGTAGAATCTGTCTTCAAAAGATCTGGAAACGAGAGGTGTTTAGTGGATGTAGTCTCCGTCACAGGTTCCTGTCTTCCGAACAGGGACGAGCAGAGGAACCTTGTGGCCCTTTAACTTGCCAAGGCAAGATCAGCTAAGTGCTAAGTAAGTGTCACGTGAGTTGGATAGGCGTCGTTCCTTTTAAGCCAAGTACAGGACAACACGGCCTCAAAGTGTGGCTTAAAGAACGTTGCTTTTCGTGAACTCCAAAGAACATCGCAAAACCATTGAACTGAAAAATTAGAAGTAGTTAATAGTTGTATTTTAACAAAAGAATAAGTGACTCTGAAAAAGAAGTTTGTGATTTTTCAAAGTAGGGCAAGTGTGTTGTAGAGAACCATAAAACCTCTGAACTTAACCCCTTTTCATGTAGGTAGTGGGATGTACTGAATTGGACTTGTTTCTCAACGGATGTTTTTGCTCGTTATTTACTATTGTAAGTATTTTTGCAAATGTTTGTGTAACAAGAACTGTACATAGGTGAGACGTACTTGTAAATAAAGGTGTTCAAGGAAAGCTTTCAAAAAAGCCAACAGTTTTTTTTTTCTAATTTTGTTTAGTGGGTTAGTTGGATATAACCTCCCAGTACTGCCTCGGTTTCGGCTGTCTAAAAAAGGATTCGTATAAAGTATGTACTCGTCCACGCTGGTAGCAGAGCGTCTTTTTATTTCGCTTGTTCGATTTTGGCGTACTCTAGAAAGACTCTCATGAAGCGAGTAATACCCTTGCTCGCATGCCCAGTATGTTGCTAGGATATAGTTTCGAACCCAGACCATTCTCATCCCCAGAGCCACTCGGCTTAAATTGTAAGACCACGCAACCAAGAAATTAAAACAGGCGTTCCTAATTGATTCAGACGCCGAACTTTTCATGTACTTAACTCAATGTAATAGGTTCGGCTCATTAAAAGTTCGGCGTCTGAACTCGGCCTAACCTAGTACCTACTGGTTTCTAGTCCAGATGCTCTCACCACTAAGCTACAGGTTAGCGGAGGTTAATGTGACAAACATCCTGCATACTGCTAGGACTAGAATGTTAATAGGTGCTTATGTGCAATGCTAGAAATGTGATGGTGAATATATAAGAAAGATGTGATGGCTAAAACGGTCGCATGTCAAAATCGAGAATGTCTACAGTTTGGTTAATATAGCTCACTGTTTATAATAAGTAAGAACATGATTTATCTTTACCAGCCTAAATTCATTATTAGGGGAAAGTTTGTAAAGGTGTGGACACTTCACTGAGTTCACCCGTAGTACATTTATAGTCTGTTCATATTTTCAAATTGATTTAGTCATATTAATTAATTATGTGTTCCATTAGTAAGTCATATAGTCAGTAGTATGTTGTCAGACTAGTCAATAAGTTATACATGCAGGTCTCTATTTAAAACACCATAGAAGGAATATACCAATTTTCAGAATTCATTTCTGCCTCCGAGGCTTGGGGGATTAAAACAAAAGAAATCACATTTTAGTCCAGAGATGAAAAATACATTTCTTTTTGGTCAGCGGATAACTTTAAAAAATGACATCACCTCGATGAATTGTACTCTTGAGCATGCGTTACAGTCAGGTGACACTGGTCGGCGGACGCCCTTTTTGACATTTGTCAATTGACCATAACGTGGATATCCACTATCAAGTTAAACAGGTTGTCTATGCCTAGTATGCCTAGTAATGCCCGGTCATTACAAGAAAACAGCCAGTCAGAGTGCGCGTACTATTGTAGCCATAGAACAATTGGCCATAATATTTCTGACATGATTTAATAACTTTAGCAGTTTTAAGCTGCTAAACTAATTAAATTATGTTAGTTATATTATAC
Organism: Porites rus; assembly: GCA_964035705.1. Lineage (NCBI taxonomy): Eukaryota > Metazoa > Cnidaria > Anthozoa > Scleractinia > Poritidae > Porites > Porites rus. The sequence goes on from OZ037993.1 coordinate 6,493,273, forward strand.
TGGTCCTCTTGATGCCTCATATGGAGACAACAGGTGTTGTAATGACTGAAAGCATCTCGTCAAGTAACAGTTCAAGCTGTTTTTTATTTCAAGTGTGGTTTTTTTCTCTCAAAGAAAAGCTCTCCTGAACTTATTTTCTTTCGCCTGACCAAAGTGATAATAATATTTCTGACATAATTTAATAACTTTAACAGTTTTAAGCTGTTAAGCTAATTAAATTATGTGAGTAACATTATGCTGGTCCTCTTGCTGCCTCATGAGAAGACAACAGGTGTTGTAATCACTGAAGTCATCTCGTTAATTAACAGTTCAAACTGTTCGTTATTTCAAGTGTAGTTTTTTTCTTTCAAAGAAAGGCTATCCTGAACTTATTTTCTTTCGCCTGACCAAAGTAGTAATAATATTTCTGACATGATTTAATAACTTTAACAGTTTTAAGCTGATAAAATTATTAAGTTATGTTAGTAATATTATACTAGTCCTCCTGATACGTATCCTGAGCTTATTTTCTTTTGCCTGACCAAAGTTTCAGTACCAAGCTTTGTTTGTAAGCAAAATTCTTTTCATTCCTTTGCGATTCCCGGATGTTACTTCAACGGACTAAATTTCACTTTAAGAGTACTAATGTAATCAATTTACATGTTCATCGTCATCATTATCAGAATGCGGTCAGCACATTCTAATGATGATGACCGCGTCTTTTGAAGCTCAGTAGTTTTGTGTCAATCTTGTTAATGGGCCATAATTAGTTTTACTATACTGTGCCCTTCTCGATTCTTAATTTCTTTGCTAACCTTATGTACATGTAGTTTTTTGTCTAAACATCTTGTATTTTAAATATTGTACAACTGATGTATTATTTTTCAAACAAAGTGCAGGACAACATGGCCTCAAAGTTTGGCTTAATGTTCGTTCCTTTTGGTGAACTCGAAAGAGCATTGCAAAACCATTGAACTGGAAGATTAGAAGTAGTTAATAGTTGTATTGTAACAAAAGAAAAAGTGACTATGGCAACGAAGTGTGTGATTTTTTGTAGTAAGACAAAAGTGTTGTAGAGAACCATCAAGACTCTTTGAACTTGACCCGTTTTTATGTAGGTATTTGCATCTACTGAATTGGACTTGTTTCTCAACGGAGGTTTTTGCTCCATTTTGGCGTACTCGAGAAAGCGAATAATACCCTTGTTGTGCATGCCCAGTATGTTGCTAGGATATAGTTTCGAACCTAGACCATTCTCGTCCCCAGAGCCACTCGTCTTAAATTGTAAGATCACGTGACCAAGAAACGACGGGCCCTGCGGACGAGAATGGACCCAGACCTAATAGCCGTGCGCTTCCTACAGCGGGCTCAGTTGTGACAAACGGATCATCAATGAACGGATGCTGGCACTCGAAAAAAAAAACAGTTTGACTAGAGAAAGCAAGACTGACCAGTGTAGAAGTTCGGGTTCAACCACCACAGAGCCTCCTTTTTTCCTTCTCACTGTACAGCTCAGGAGGAGGCTCTGCTCGCAGAATGGTACTCATTTATTGATGGAATGCTCTAAAGGAACCGACTAAGTATTGTATTATCGGATGAATATTAAGTTTGCTAGACTCGCCGAGACAAAACTTACTGTGATTTAATATTCTTAGTGTTATTACCCGTGCTTTCCTGCTCTTTAATTTTGAATTTCTAAATTAGACATCGGACGTAAGAGATGTGAAATGCACTTTATTTGAGAATTTTTTTTTTGTACACTGAAAGTTAGACGGATATCTCCCAGTATATGTTGGTGTCTTGAGATTTACGAAATTCATTGAAAGTAGATTGACATTTTTTTGGCAACTCTGAGACAATACTGAAAGCCGAACCTAACAAAAAGCGTACTTAGGAAAGATGTGTATTGTATCTGGAAGTGAACTCTTGCAACAGCGTGCTAAGGTCTCCATCTATTGATGTCTGTTGAAGTGGATTATTTAAGTCTGTTTTGAATTCATCCCTCAGTTTTGTCTGCTAAGAGATCATACAAAAAAATTAATACTATCGGCCTCGAACGTTAGTAGTAATAATTGTACCAGATGGTCCTATATTATATTTTTGAGATCTTACCTTCCGAATCTGCTCAAAACTCGGACATTCCGCAATGGTATTCAGCTGATTCTGTTCCTTTTCCATCACTGAAATTTTGACAATCTGTTGCATCTTTTCCTCGAGATCTAATCTTCTCCTGACTTCTTCCTCCAGGGAAATCCTCAGGTCTCTGACCTTCTCGCTGAGCCTACTTCGCTCTTCCGCAAGAGATTCCAAACTAATCGTCATCTTACGCTCTTTTTCGTTGAGTTCCTGTTGTAGTTTTTCTTTTGCATTTTCCAGCAGAAACACTTTGGTGACTAGATTGTTCCCTTCCCGCTGGTGCCGTTTCAGATCTTTGGCCGTGGCCTCGAACTCGGTGCGCAGATCCAAGAGGTTCCTCTCGGCCTCGGACCTTTCTTTGCTCAATTCATTTTGCAGTTCCCCGTTCACCTTCTCAAGACATGAAAGCTTAGTTTCAAGTATAACACGCCTTTCCTCAAGACAAGCTAGAGCGTCTTGCCGTTCTTCCAGTTTTCTATGCATTGTCCGTATTTTTTCCTCTGATTTTTCAAGGGAATTTTCAAGTTCAGCTTTACGATGTTGAAGGTCAGTGCATAAAGAACTTTCCTCGGCCAACTGCCTATGCAGCCAGGTATTTTCTTCTTTCAAGGCCCTCTTTTCTTTTTCGAAGCTTTCTTGAAGCCGTTGGCATTTTCTTTTCCATCCTTCCATTGCCCTTTTTGTTTCAGCCTTCTCCGTAATCGGTAACAAACCGTCCGCACCAAAACGCTCTTTGAAGGACTCTAACTCTTCATGAAGCTGATTATTTTCGTTAATCAATGCTTCCTCCGTCTCCTTACTTCTTTCTAAAGCCCCCTCGTTGTTCTTAATTGTTATCTTCATCTCAGCGTAACGTTCATACAACCTCTCCACCTCGTCGTTTGCGTTAACCTTGTCTTGGATGGAAGCCTCTCTAAGTACGTTGTGCCTTTCTTGGCTAACTTTAAGCTGACCATTAAGGAAGGTTATTCTCTCTTCCGCCTTTTGTAGTTCCTCAAGCAAACCGGCGTCAACCAAATTTCTCAGATACTCGTTATCTTGTCGAATAACACAAAGCTCCTCCATTAATTTAGCGGTCCTTTGTTTCAGGCGATTAATCTCTTCGGAATTGGAATTTTCAATTTCTACTAGGATTTCTTTTAATATAGTACGAACCTCTTCCTTTCCCATGTGAGGTAAAATGAGATCAGAGTTCAAGTTAGTGATCAGTAGGGGTGATTCCGACTGTGCCACACACTTTTCTTTAGATTCAATGACATTTTGCAACGAAAGTCTTAGCTGCCTTATTTCTCCAAGCGCTGCGTCTTTTAGAGACACTTCATCTTCGAGTTTTTCCTTTAGTGCTGCTGCTTGTCTCTGCAATTCGGTATTTTCCTTCTCATATTGTCCAGAAAATAACTCGCACTTCCTCAACTGCTTGTCCTTCGCCTTTGAAATCTCTAGCAGGCTGTGAATGTCTTTGTTTATGAGGCTATGAGCGCGCTTTGTCCTTCCATAAATGACTTCCAAGATCTTCTTTATTTCCAATGTTTCTCGAACGTTCCTGTTAGCTTCTTCTCGCATGTTTTCGTTTAAATTTTCATAGTTCTGAAGTTGCGCCTTTGCTCTTTGAAGCTCATCAGATACTGATTCTACGTCCTGTTCGAGCTCTTCTTTATCGCGTTGAACAGTCATCAAAATATTTCGCAATCGCTGTTCTCGCTCTGTTATTTCTGTTTTCTCAAGGATGTCGCACCTGGGGCTCTTTTCAAAATTTGAAGAAGAGGAACTCAAGTGTTTACTAATAGCCTTGGGAATAAGCTTCCGCTTTCCGAAACCTTTAAGCTTTCCACTTTTCTTCTGGCTTTGTAAACAGGACTCACTCGTAGATGCAAATGTATCACTTGTATCTGCTTCTCTTATGCCGGGCAGTTGCGATGAAGTGGACTGCTCGTCAAAGCTTTGGTTGTATTTGCATTCCGTTTGTTTCGGTTCCCACTTATCGTTTGATTTCACTAACAAAACTTCAAGCTCCTTTTTAGCCTTAACCTCATCCAGTAGATTGTCCTTCATTGCTTGAAGCGACGCTTCAAGACGTAGGTTGGACTTCTTTAACGCATTTGAAGTCATTTTACTTTGGTTAACTTCTTTCCTAAGTCTCTTGTTCTCCTCGCAGAATTCATCTACTCTTAATACGTTTTCTTGCAAATCCCTGACGGCCTTTTCCAACGTGGAACGGAGAACAGTCCCAACCTCTTCCAGGCGCTCTAGTAATAATCTTTGCTGTTCATCTCGATGTTCTGCTGCTGGTCGGTCCTTGCCTTCTTCAGGAACAGTATCATGTTTAGCTTTCACTTCAAAAAGCTCCCCTAACGCTTGTTGCAATGAGCACTGTAAATACCGTTCCGTTTCCTTGGAATTTTTGAGGTTCTTTTTGTCCACTTGTCTCTCTTGCTCATTTGCCTGAATTGCCATTTCCAGGCATTTTACTTTCTCAAACAAAGCGGCACTAGATGCTTCATGAGAGAACGCTTCGTGCTTCTCTATTTGAACCTCTTCGTAAAGCTCTCTAGCGACGAGATATAGTTTCTCTTCCCTCTTTTTCCCTTGCTCTATCGACTCCTTAAGAGACTTCTCTCTTTCCAGAACAGCGTTACTTTCCAATTCTGATGTCTGTAAGGCCTCTTTAAGTAGATTACAGTATTCCTGTAGATCGTTTTTGCCACGACTCACGTTTTCTAATGTTTCACGCAGGTCTCGAATCTCTTCTTGTAAGCCCAATTCTTCACTTTCGTGTTTTCGTTTGTGTGCATCAAGATCGTTTTCTTTACTTCGCAACAGTTTTTCCAGGATCTCGTCTGGGCATTTAGTGCCCATTCCAGCGTCGTAGTCTTCAATGTTTATTTGCTTTTCTCTTTTTTCTTTCTCTTGAAGTTGCTCTTTAAGTATCTCAATTTCAATATCCTTGTCTTCAATAATTTTGTTCATCGAAAGCCTGAGTTCCTCCCATCTTACACATTTTATTTCAAGTTCTTTTGAAATTTCCCCTGCTTCTCGTCTTAATTTTGCCACAAGACCTTTCAATTCGCTCAGTTTATCTTCATATGAAACGCTTAGTCGCTTCAGATCTTGATTTTCTTCCAAAGTAGCCTTATACCTGGAAAGAAGGCTTTCAATCCTATCAAGAGATCCTTCTGTTACCTCTGTTTTTGGATCCCCGTTTGTCCAAGGCCCATGGATTTCCTCGTCTTTCTCTTCATGAAGAGAGAAATTGACCCAAATCCGTTGGATCCTACCTTCAGTTACGCAAAGAGCTTCTTGGACTTCTTCCAAATGCCTCAACTGGCGAGCATTCTGTTCGTTTAAATCCACTACCTTTGATTTTTCTTTACAGTATGCCCGGTAAATATCCCCTAGAAGACTTTTTGAGTCTTTTCGTACGAACGTTGTTTTATCATGGAATTTAAAGTCAGCATCAGTGATTTTGTGCCAAAGGTCCTCAATGCTCAAGGTTACGGTTTTCATCTCTCCTTGAAGGCAATTGTTCTGTTCTCTCAAAGTCATGGCCTTAAATTCTTCAGAAAGATCATCTTGCTCACCATCTGCTCTGTCGCTATATTTTTCAGAACTGCTTGAATAGTAACTTGCATTTTCTGAAATTGGACTAGATAACATATCAGCGGAGCAACGCCTTGTTTTGTTTTGATCATGAGCCGGCGTTCCATCAGCTATTTGATCCATCAATCCAAGAGTCATCGGTCTCAAAGATTCATTGGTACACTCGAGTGGCAATTTATGCTCTGCATTTGCAGCATGTTCTTTCGCTACTGACAGTTTATGTTCCAGCTGAAAAACCTGTTCTTGTAACATTTCATTTTGATTTGTTAAAAGCTGAACCTGAATCTCAAGCTGCTGTGAATGCGCTTTCTCCTGCTTCAAGCTGTCAAGCAAGCGTTTCTCGTTCTCTACGGAAGACTCTCGTTGGTTGTGGAGCTCCGTTTCTTTAGCCCATAGTTTTTGGAGCGCATTTTGAATGTCTGATTCGAGTTCCTCTTTCTCAGCTGTGATCTCCTCTACTTCTTTTATCTTCTCCTCTACCATCTTCTGTAGCCTGGTGATATTATATTCATATGTATTTATTTTGGACTGCAGATTAGCTTCCTTGGTTCTTTCTGCCAGGTAACTGTCCGGCGTTTCTCTGACATCTCCGTTAAGAGTTTCCTGTCAAGGAAAACCACATAATTATGCTTTTTCATAGCATTAATATTACTGATGTAAAGTATATATGAAATAATTCATTTTTCATTTTTGAACTGCGGTTGTAGATGAAAGTGAAGAATGATCATCGCAGTAAATTTTCCAAATTTTCCATCATCGCAGTAAATTTTCTATAAACTTATTATATTCAACTCAGGCCTTGCAGACACCCGTTATAACGGACACCTCAATGATAAGGACAGCAGCTAAATCCTAGGCAAAAATAAATTATAGATGTTTGAGTGAAATAAACTCTCGCTATTACGAGGGTCTCAATGGGGTTAACCGATAGGCGTAAAACGGCCAAATATTTAGTCGATAGCCGTAAAAATTGAAAAATTTTAACCGTTAGCCGTAAATAGGGTAAGAAAGAGTTAACCGTAAAAGAAATTGTTCCCTAGATTTGTTGGTTTTAAGGAAGGTGCTAAACTCACTTATGGTTGCGTTTTTATTTCCCGGCTACTTTGACTGCGTACGCACGTTAGGCTAAGCGCTTAGCTTTTAGGTGCTGACCTAGGACCACCTAGACCTAGGCTCCATTTCCGTCGCCACTCTCTCGGGGAATTAATTTTTTCTACAGCGAAAATCTGGCTTCTTGCTGGGGATTAATTGAGATTTTCAGGAGCTCGTGCCCTCGAAATACTAGCAACACCCAGAGATGTCACTCTTTGTAAAACACGTCGCCGATAAACAACAATTCCTTGTAACAATTCCCTATTTTTCTCTGACGCTACGGCGTCTTCCCACGCAATCTCGGTCAAGGCATTTCGGTGGCGTATCTGAGAAAAAAAATCGCTCGGACCACGCGACCCGAGACGCATCAGCCGCGCGGAAGAATGAGGCCTACGGATAAGGCAAAGGCAGGCAGTCGTTCTGTACAGTCCTTCGCTATCATTAAAAACACTAGACACAGGAATTGTTTTACATTGGACGTTTTCACACTAGAGCTAGAAATGGATTATCCATCTGAGACTAGCCTGTGTACAGTCACCCCCTTCCCCACAGACACTCCTTCTCCCTTCCTCCTTTTGAGGGGAGGGGGCGACTGTACACAGGCTGCCTGAAATGGATAATCCATCTTCAATTAAATTGGCCGTCAAAATTGACGGAGAAAGCCAGGCGGATTGTTCTAATTCAAAGTTAAAACCATTCCATTTTCAAATTAAGACGTATTACCTATCGGACGCGAATTATCAAACGGATAACTCGTCGCACCCGAATAATCCGCCTCTAGTGTGAAAACGGCCATTGAAAACTGGTTGAAAACTTCGATCTCACGCCGGCTCACGCTTGCGGGCCAATTTCTCACGCCTGTTTGAAAAATGTGAGTTGTTGCCGTCTTGCTTGAAACAATTTCCAAAAATATGTTAACTCAGACCCATGTAAGGAACGAAAACCATGTGTAAAATGAATAAATGACAATACCTTCCTCGCGATTTCTGATTTTTGAAGTGAAAAGCACTGGGAGCGAGCTCGAGTTTATACGCGTCCTAAGACTGGGACTCGATAACTTCGCCTTCGGCAGACTTCGGAAGTCTTCGGAAGACTTCGGACGTCTTCGGACTTCTTCGGGGATCTTCGGAAATGATGTGTCGTCTTCAAAAATCCCAGCACTCCCAGGATAAAAATCTCACGCTTATATCTTAGAAAAAGTTGGCAGGTATAATCTTTGGCCAACCAAACGCTCAGGAATGTGATCACGTGAGTTCACCTCTTTGGTTTGACAAACAAAGCCATGTGACTCGAATCGTTAACGTCTGGCGCCAAAATCGTCTTTCTGAATTCGCGATCTACGTGTTTCGGTAGTAAGTGGCAGGAGCCGATTACTGTAAGTGGACATAAGGACGCAGTATTGAAAAACTAAAATTTTACGCTCTTGTTTGTAGGTGAAAAAAGGATAAATGGGGAACAGTATATTGACCCACATCGAACAGTAGGAAAAGAGTGCCACCTTCAGAAGAGCCCTAAATCCGGCCCGCATTATATGCACTGTCGCTCTTGGGGTTTTAGATTATTTACACTTCACTTTTTCTTAGAAGATTTCGATCTTTCCAATACATTAGCCGTATTTGAAGCCTTTGAAGTTAACAGTACGCACCTGGAGGTGGTCCGAGTCATTGTTGGCAATCTCCGTTGGTGGAGTATGCTCCTGTTCTTCTTGATCATCCAACTCATTTTTCTCTCCGTGTTCATTCTTTTCATTAGGAGAGTTATAAGGTTTAATGAAACAATCATAAGTGTTCAAATCATCTGCTATGGCTTTCACAAGCTCCAGCACTTCTTCTTCATCATCCTCGTCAAATAACACTTGCGCATTTTCTTCCTCCACCGATGAAGTATCGTCCATTGTCACATTAAACTAAATTGTAAAGATAACAATTTGACTGATTACTCTGAAGGAAGAATTATTGAAAACTACAAAATTGTATTTTTTGTCAAATTTACCTCCTTCCTGAATTTTCTAGGGCGACTCTATATTTCAATAATGTATATTCAAGAATATTATTCTAAAATACAGAAGACAGACCAGGTTGTTGCCTGCGAAAACATCCGTTTCTCCTCGCTCTTCGTCGTTGTGGACGTTTCGCACGAAACGTCCGCGGCGGCGAAGAGCGAGGAGAAGCGGATGTTTTCGCAGGCTAACCAGGTTGATAATATAACTGTTTCAACCGCCACTTCAAACGGAGAAATGGAAAAGGTGAATGAATTAAATTTTCTTTCCCAGATACCTATTAAAAGCGGCCACAAAACTAGCTTGCAAAACCGCGGTTTTGAGGCGGGTGAAGGCAATAACTTCAATCTTACAGTCGGGAATATATATTTCTTTTGGCAATAACGCCTACTCTGTAGGCTACCGGAAACACGACTAAACATAGTGGTAAGAAGAACAAACTTTTTTCGTTTAATTTTAAGCTAAGGCTCGTTTCATAAACTTTATGAAAACCTTGTTTTTTCAGGAGTGAGAGTAGTGTGATATTTGCAATTGACCTTGTTTTCTAGTGAAACACCTGAGTGAAATAGTAATCTCTTTTTTTCAAGAGTAAAAAATATATCTTTGGCTGTTAACGTAGAACTCGAACTCGTAGCCTCACTGTTGAGTAAAATACGACCAAGTGAAAACAAGTGAAAGCATTATTTCAGAATAAAATTTAAACTCTTACCTAAGCTTGTTTGCACGTGAGGCGTTCGAAATCAAGTTATAATTTTTCGTCTTTCACTTGTGACGTATTTTCCCCGTTTGGCGTCCCAGTCTCCCATCAGGAACTTTTGAACGAGCGGCAGTGTTCGGCGCCAAACTCAAAATGGCGACCTCGTGTAAACAACTCTTCGCCGATAATATATGTAAAAATGACTTAAATTTGTCGAAAGTGAAAGTATGGAAAAAGAAAAAGAAAATTATTAATACGCATGACTGGATTAAAACTGAAGCAAGTCCAAGGATGCAGGAAAAAACTATTTTGTTGAGGAATATTGTTGGCGAATAAGTGAGACGTGGCACAAGCCGAAAATTATCAGCTGAAAATATGCAAATTTCAATTTACCTTTGAATTTACGTTCTTGTGTTCACTCAACTATAGCCAAGCAACAGAACAGTTCCGGGAAAAGCTGGCGCTCGTACAGTACGCGATGCTGCCTCTAAAGGAAGAAAATGGCGTATGAGCAAGGGACTGCCTCGTTGTTTTCTCTGGGCGTTTTACTGATCCAAATCTATGCTTCTGACAGCCAAAGTGTTGTACGTTCAAAAGGTGTAAAACTTGGACATCAAAACGGTACATCTAGAGGTAAGATTAAGTCTCATATCGACGGTTTGCAAACCTTTTAGATTTGCTTGAACAGTAAGCTCAAATATAAGAAAATCACGGGAATGATTATCGTTTCTTGTAATCACTTGAAGTTGAATCATAATCAGTTCGCTCGATATGAACTCCTCAAAGTTTGTTCGATCAGATTGAATCAAGCAGTGTTTACAACGTAAACGATTAAGCTGATTTCATTCCCCATGGCTTGGCTTAAATTTTTTTCAAGTTGTTTCATGTTGTTCTATAAGCAAAATGGTTTATTTTTATCTAAATTTAATAGCTATAGTCTATGATTTTAAAAATTAATTTCACCATTCATACTTAATAATAGTGAAGGTGTTTTGATCTTAACCACTGTTTATTGTTCCCATTGTTTACAGCAGGAATTCCAAAAATAAAAGGAACATTTTCATAATTAACAGTGTGCTAATGGTTGTCTTTACACTAGGCTGTTTAACCAAAAATGCATGTGTGAAGGCCTAAGTAAAATCTCAAGTATTCTTAATTTGCATCTGATCATAAAAGTCGGAAAGTTGAAATGATTCAAGAAAGTTTCGAGTGAGTTGAAAACCATCCTTAAAACTGACTTAGCGAACTTGTGGTTTCTAAACTTTGAGAAAGGCGAAGCATGTCAATCAATCGTAAGTATGTTGCGTGGGAAAACATGCTTAAGTAAACCTGAAGTAAAAATGATAGGTTATGTGTGAAGCCTTTTTTCACTTGAAGAATTTAAAATTTACCTGTCTTGAATTATTTCTTAGCTTATTTAGGCTCTAGTGTAAGGACTACCAATATTTCGTTTTTTGACTTGTCATTAAGAGAGCAATTAAAATTAAGCTATCCCTGCTTTAGTTACAAAAATGTTCAAACAAAGCATTCGTTGATTTTTTTTGGACAAAAGGGAATGTCCAAAAGTTTGTGCGTCTAAGCAAATTAAAGCCGCACAGTCTGATTATTTCACTGTCGGACAATTTTCAGCATGTGGATGTTCGGGTACTACAAGGGAGGAATTAATGTTAAATTTACAAGCAAACTTTCAGGTTTTTTTCAGAAAAATAAAAATTAAAAACTGTCAAAATCAGTGACTGTGTCAGGGAGTAGTTTTTTTATATTGTGAAGTTACTTTATAGGACTTGATCACCAGTACTAGTTCAGTTCTTTTAAAATAATATTAGGTGTTTCTAGTTTGATTTAGTCTGATTCTCTTGTCATATAAAATTATGCACCATCAATTCCAACGGTGCCCATTGCCCGCAGGCTCTACTGTGAGGCATTTTCCAGCCTTGTGGGTCCCAGAAATGGGGCATCCGCCAATTTTGCGTGGCTCAGGGGTTGGATATTTGCCAACAACTCCCCCGCCCCCCAACCGAGCTTTTGACACACACGTTTTCATATCAAAAAATAACTTAACATGCATGGAGGGTTTTAATGAAAACACAATTAGGTTGGCAGATTGGCTCATCTGTTAAAGATGGGAAAAAACTTGTTTTTAAAGGTATGTTCTCTCAGTTTTATGCTTGCATTTCTTCATTGCTTATCAAGCCAGAACTTACAAAGCGAATCTGGGAGCTATCGAAGTGAATCAACAAATGTTTTTCATTATATTGAATGAAATTTCTGTTGATCTAGGATTTGAATAAAATTTGGTGGTTATGATTACATGCAACTATGATCTATCAAATATTTGGAGAGTTTCCTTTCATATTATTCAACTATTTAGAACAGATAACTTTTTGGCACACTGTTAATTTTAATGTCAATTAATTTTTACTAATGGACTATTTAAAACCAGACGAATAAAAACAAGATAAGAATCATGAAGTGGAGTCGTCGCGCGTCAACTCTTAATTAGAGTAGTGCGATTATAAGGGCACACCTTAACTGAAACGAATAATCACACATAAAAATGCTTAAGTGGCATTACTTGACTGTCATTGACGGTTATCCCCACCGCGGGGCATTTGGCAGCTCAAGTATCCCCACACCATCATTGTATTTATGACTCCTAATTGATGTTGTTTCAGGAGTGCACTTGATCACGTCAAGTGATGTTACAGTAAGAGTGGGTGAACAACTCCACCTAAACTGCACTGTAGTTGGAGCTGATAATTCTTCTAAATATCAATTATCATGGTATCATGGTAAACAGAAACTAGGAGAAAATGTGATAGCAAAGCTGAGAAACAACACAGTTCAAGTTAATATTGATCCTGTTGACTGGAGCAACAATGGAACTTATCTTTGTAAAGAAACTGCTAACAGTGGTCTTCAGCCCAGAAGTGTTGTAGTCAGGGTTGGCGGTAGGTCTTCTTCAAATTGTGCATTGACATATTTTCCATTTATCTGAAGATGTGTTTTGAGCTCTCTGCCTCTGCCCTTGTGGTATGCATGCATGCAAAAGAATTGCTGCTCCCTAATTTTTTTAGAACTCAGAAGTTTAGCTCACCTTTAAACAACCCTATTTTTCAGCATTCTTGTTTTATTTTTTAGCTTATTTCAATGAAACTCAGAAAAACATGACCAACAGAAAAATAATTTATGGAATATAGTTTTGTTGCAAGGAAAAAGCCAATCACACACGAGTAAACAAAACCATGAACAGCAAGGCAAATTAATTTGTGGTTTTTAGGTTTGCTCATGCATCCTGAACTTTATTGTGATTAATTCACTGCATGATTAAGTCCTGATAGAAATTTATACAGCGTAACACAGTTTTCTAAGTTTGACAGAAACAGTGATTTTGTTACCCCTGCATCCGGCATTCACGTAACCCCAAAGCATGGTGCAAAGAAAATCAGCCCTTTGGGTAAGCTGTAGCCAGAATGACCTATACCAAGTGTCATGTTGACTAGCCAAGAAACATTTTTGACACGCAGGGTGAATAATAATCAGTATTCATTAATTAATTACATCATTTATATAGAGAGAAAAATTCAGAAAAGAATTCTGAGTACTAGATGGGAATTGAACCCTTCCAGACACTTTAGTCAGATGCTCTACAATTACATCATTAGTTAATTTATTTAATCACTAATGCTTTATTAATTCCTGGTAGTAAGCTATGATTTTAAATAGAATTTGGAGCCTTAGGATCCTTTCTTCTCAGGTATTTTTAATAATAAATAATTGTTCTTACCTGAAGATTGTGCATATCACACAACATCTATTCTGACATGAAATGTACTGTTACAATAAGCCATTTCGAGTTCCCTTGCGCCTCTGTATCAAAACAAGGTTAAGAGCTCAGCCTTTGATATGGAAATCATTTTTTGTTCTTGTGCAAATAAAACTCATTTTCAAAAGAAAGGTTGTGCACTTGGCCTCGTTTTGAAAGTGAGGGTTTTTGGAACTTGCAAGCTATCTAGTGGCCTATTGTTTTGATACTCGTTTTTACAGATTTCATTTTCTCAGATTAGCTTGAAAAAAGTTTTTACATTTATTAGGAATTTTATTTAATACTCGAGCAATTTAAATTCCCCAATAAAACTTCGCCTGTTGGACAAGTAAAGATAAATACAAAATTCACCAGCCCAATGGCAAAATACCAGGGATGTCACTTCAAGTTGAGAGGTAAATACAACAAGTAGGTTGGGAATAAAACAACTAGGGGTTTCTTTTGGTTCTATTTTTCTTTTATTTTCCCATGAAAGTAGCGGGGGATCCACATTCATAGCAGCCGGGGCAAATCCCTGGCCCTGCCTCTTAATGACAGCCCTGAAAATCCATTACACCAGGCTACTGGGCAGAATGTCATTGACCAGCCCGAAGATGGTATCCTGTTTGCCCGACTCTAAATCAGCGAATATAAAATATAATATTGTAACAAAATCACTGAAAGTGAACATTTTTAATAACATTTACTAATTAATAATACCACATTTATTTCCTTTAGAGAAAAATAATTTTAACGTACGATTGCTGCTCTGGTATTTGCAAATTGTGAGGTATTTTTGAAAAGCAATTTTACTGAAACTTGACATGATACATGTATGTCTGAAACTTGCTGTTGGCTGTTTTCTTTTAGATATTCCCAGTTCACCTCAAAATGTGTGGATAAATAATGTTGAATTCGAGCCAAGAATTCACTGGACAGCTCCAAAACACCCAGGAGGATTGCCACTTAGTTATGTTGTCAAAGAACCATTGCTGTGCAAGAATGATACCAGATCAGATAACCCTCACTGCAGTCTTTGTCAAAAACGTCTTATTTTGGGTACAGATGTAAATACATTTATGTGCAGACTGTTTGGAATTTCTCTTTTGGAGGGTATTGTCTATGAAGCCATTGTTGAAGTTAAAAATGCCCTGGGTTTCAACACAAGCAGTCCTGTTGAATTCAAAGCCAACAAGTATGAAATATTTTTAAGTGAGTACACTTACAACCGGTTACTTAATATTATTAGTAATATTATTTATATGTATGTGCCACGCTATTTTGTAGCTTTACTGGGAAGAGACTTGCCCACTGGGGATAGCCATGAACTGGACTCCCTGAACTGTAACTCCCTTGCAGGCTGGTCCCCCACTCCCACTCATGTTATTATGCATTCAAAATATTTCTTCGTTTCTGATTGGCGCAAGCCATGGCCAGCTTGTGTTGACATTAAGTGATATCCAGGGTAATATCATGACACCAATGGTTGTGCAGGCTATCGCCAGTAAATAGCACAAAAACCTGGTGAAGAGGTTGTGTTGAGCGGCTCAGTTGTTTTGGTAGAGCTGGAGAAAAAAGCAGAGAATTTCCCACAGTCTGTCAAGACGAAATAGCTGAACTACTACCCAAGAATGTAGCAAGAACAGCAACAATTAATACAACTTGACAGATGACAACCAGGGCCAGCTGTTAAGATGATTTTGAGTTGCTGGGTAAATAAAACAAGCGGTGGGGAATCAGACAGCTCAGCTAGGGATTTCTTTTGGTTTTATTCTTCTTCAATTTTCCTTTGAAAGTAGCCAGACACCATGTTCATAGTCGCCGAGGGAAATCCCTGGCCCTTGCCTCTTATAACAGCCCTGGACAACTGCTACATGTATTTGAAGAAAATCTGCTGTACTAAACATCTCCTTTTATCCTGAATTTGCTGAGATTCAGGCAAATGAAGATATGAACTAATAAATCATGTAAGCCTTTTGTTAAAGAAGGTACACCATCATTTTGAATGACTAATAAAAGATTATTCTATGCAGATTTTGTATGATACCGTAAAATTCTGAAAATATTTTTCAAAGGTCCATTTTGGGGGGCTTATATTTAGTGGGGCTTACCTACGGAAGGAAGTTTGCGTTTCGAAATCGATTAGGCTATAGCCTTATAGTTGGAAGTAAATTTAGCGTTTTTGCTTTGTTTTACTTTGTATTTCGGGGCAACTTTCCAAGTGCAAGCCCCCTGGGGGCTTATATTTGGAGGGGCGATTTAACGGAGATGTTCTTGCATTACCGGTTTGGGGGGCTTATATTTGGAGGGGCTTATTTTCGGAATTTTACGGTATATGAAGAACTATGTACAATCTTGAAGGGAGTTATCCTCCTCGATCTGCATAATTCTTCAGATCATACTCAGTCTCATTCAATAATTGCTAAATATCTATTCTCATTTCATCTCAGCTACTCCACAACCTGCTAAAGCCTTTACTGCTAAGGAAGTACAGCCAGCTACAACAGTGAAACTGTCATGGAAGGATCCCAGAGAGTTAAATTTCTTTGTGGTTCAATATACCATTCTGTACCATGAGGATGGAGATAAGCAGAACAAGGTCAGTGATCTTCAGAAGCTCAGGCAGCAGGCCAAAATTGGGGTATAGTTGCTATGGAAGGACTAGCTATAACTTCCAAAAGGGTTTTTTAAGAGGGTAATATAATAATCATGATATTTGTTTCTCTGAACACTTTTTTTCAATGTAAAGGAACGTAAAAAAGGGAATGTAGGTAGGTGAAGGTACCATCTAAATGGCTAAAATTATTTCTGATCGCTCAAAACGCACTTGGGGCCCCTGAAATAAAAATCTCCCCAGGTGTAGGGGACAACCCTCCAGCAAAACCTTACCAAATGTAAATCTAAGCCATGCGAAAGGCTTTCCACTCCTTTTGATCCAATCTATTGCCACCAACTGTAATTTTCTCCCTCTACTCTTCATTTTCTGGAGAACCCTGCAAGGTTAAGCTTTGCTTATAATTATGTTCAATAGCATTTTATAATCTCTGTTCCTTCAAAGTGATTGAGTTAAAAAATCTCTTGCCCTGGAAAATTAAATGGAACTGTGCAGATTATACTTGGTCTGGTCTAAGACTTAAAGGTTTCGTAGAACAATATTCTTTATGGTCAAGTGAAGGGAAACTTTATCAGTATAGATCTGCACAATCGCATGATTTACTATTTTTTTCCTCTCCCTTTGCATCTGTAGCCCAGTCAAAAGCCTGGCTAGCCTTGCCAAGCTTGGCCAGGCTGGGCGTTAAAGGCTTTTGGCCTGACTTACCAGGAAAAAGTAGCAAGCCTGGCCAAAGTAGCAACCTAATGGCCACTTAAGGCTGGCTTTCCTGGCCATGTTAGTTTAAATGGCAGGGCCAAGGCCATAATGGGCCACAACCTGGCTTACTTAGTTCTTTTAGTAGTGATACTACTAATATACTGTTAGTTATAGTAGTAAAGTTAAAGAATTCGTGACACTTTGTACAATGAATCGTGACTTGTTAATCTTGAGTGAACAATAGATCAATTACTAGCCTGATAGGAACCGGAAATATGATCCCTATTGTGTAAGCAAGCGTGCAAAAATGTGCATCGTGTAAAGTAGATAGGTAGATGTGCCTTCCGATCGGAATAACGTAAAAGCTACAAGCTACACCCTTTAAACTGATAGGATTTTGTGTAGGATGGTCTGATAACTCAAACCTAGCCGCTCAGGATTTACGTAAGTAATGTAGGTGTAATAGTGTTTTAAGCTTTCAATCGAATTAGGGTGTTTACTAGAAAGGAACCACATGCATTCCCTACTATATTTTCCCACGTATGATGTAGCTACCAATATGTATAAAAGTACCTTGATTTAGCAATAAACGATGAATGTGAATGTGATCAGGACTTGAGTGTGTACAAGTCTCTTAGAATACTGATAGCCCGAAACCGGCCAGGTCTAGAGATATTCAAGCAGTCGACACTTATCTGTTGGCCACGAAATCAACTCCCGTTTACAACAATACAATAGAAAATTATAGTAATGTGGTTCATATGAAATAAATCCCTTATCAATGACATTCGAGAGAGGATCCAGGGGGCTAGGACACTTGGCAGCTATATGGATGGTCACACTATTTATTTATTGCTTAAAGGCAACTGAGAGCATCTATGTCCAGAAATTAAGGTTCTCGAAGATAGATTTTATTGAATATTCACTTTTTAGAGAAAAGGGGACTGCACAACTCCCTGACAGTCTCCTCTAAGTTCGTCCATAGCATTTGGAAGGGCTGGGTTTTGAGTGGAGAGGAGGGAAAAACTGCATGGAGAACGAGGAAAAAAATCCACTCACAGCAAGAACAAGGAACCACTAATGAACTCAACCTGTGTACATGTATGTCCTGTTGTCTCTGCCTGTGAACCTAGCCCACATTTGTGGAAGAAATCTAAGTGCTCTTTAGGCAACACTGTTACTTTAGTTATGGTTGAAATATTAACTAAATATCTAAAACTTCACAAAATAATGTGTGGTATAATTATATAAATTTACTGTTGCAGAGCTTAATTTTACATTCACCAAAAGTCTCTGTCCTGATACATGGTCTGTTTGGATTTACGCGTTACTACTTCTACTTGCTAGTGCAATATGGGAACACAACTACATTTGGAACCTACAGTAAAGCTGCTGTGCAAACTGTTATGACCAGCGTATTAGGTGAGTGAAGTTGTAAATTTGGCCACAAATGGCTCGGAGAATGTGCTTCTCATCCCAGTTCACTTGGTAAAATGAACAGAAATAATAATAATAATAATAATAGTAATAATAATAATAATAATAATAATAATAATAATAATAACAATAACAAAGTAAGTAAACTAATAAAATAACCTCGAAAGAGGTTGAGCAAAATATAAAAGAGCTTGTAGGAGACAAGTGTGAATCAGTTATGCACCAAATGCAAAAGGCAATCCTGTCTAGTTCATAACATATTGTTCAAGCTGAGCGCTTAGATATCTACAGGAATTTCGGACACCTATTTTAACAGATACTTAATCTTGTACATTATCGAAATTTTATTGACATACCTTAGACGTTCTCATTATTTAATGGACTGCAGCTATATGAACAATGATTTTTAACTTATGAACATTTTTATTTTATAATTAAGACGTTCAGAAAGCTTGGAGGATTTTTTTATTGTTTAATTTTTTTTATGACACTTTTATCAAATAAATTCTACCCAGTTTTTTTTTTTTTTGCACTAATTATTGTGTAATTCTTACTACAAATTTTGGTCAATGCTGCAGCTGATTACGGTTTGCCGCCCAGCTCAAGCTTTAATTTTTTTACTTTGGGCATCCAGACGTTTGTGCTGCCATAATAATATATATTTTTGGAATAATAAAAGTAATTTTATTTAACTTTCAAAATATGTACATAATTTACAGAAAAATTTGAAGTAAGAATTAAGTACTATATAACATTTAGAATTATATAAATTATAAAAATACAATCATTGTGTCGATAACAATTTCCCAAATACATTCCCTGCATCTCAGATGGGATCATTATCTCTTGTACACAGTCCAGTGCTGTTAAAATCGAGTCATGACAAAAGAAAATTAATATTAATAGTAATGATAACAACAACAACAACAGCAAATAAGCTTGTTGCTTGTCCTCTGCTGCCTTCCTTCTGTTGGTTGATTGGTTCAAGAGAATTATGTTTGACCTCCTTGACTAAACTATAGAATGCAGACTCAACCCACCCTTTGGACCATTTAAGCCACTGTAATGTTACTTATGTCACTCTCATCCCCACTAACTGTGAACAAGGATGAAAGGCTGGTGACAGTCTGTCAAGTCTTGCCTAGCCTGTGTACAGCTGACCCCTCCCCTCAGAAAAAGTCGGCGGACAGCTAGTCTTACTGCACATTAATGCAGTTTCCCTATCTCCAGTAGAAAGTGTGTCACTGATAAAACAATAAATGTATGAGCTGCTTTCAGTTGCTGGATCATAATTAATTAAAATAAAAAAACTTAAATACAGAGTACAGTAGTCTTTTGCAAAATGTAAATTGCTTGACCTTCTTCTGAACATCTGCATTAGGCTATTAGCTTCCCTGTGCGTGCAGTATTATTTTTGTGGGAATCCCACAAGGCTCCAGCCTGGTGAAAGTGGTGAAGTTTATCTTATTCAAGAAGAGCATTATATGTAATAATGTGTACATTTTAGCTCCAAGTCGTCATGCAACAATTATAAACTGCAGTCAATGGAGGAACGCTAGCAGTGATCCACGCTTGATAGTCACATGGCAGGTAAGAAAAGTACTGCGATTGTATCCCACCTACATTACCCTGGAGATGCTTCGCGGTTTTGGCCTTAAGGGAGACTTGACTGAAACCGGAAACCGCCCATGAATAGTCTGTGGCACCCGGGGTACACCTATATAGACCTTTTTATCGATACGGCGGCCATATTAAATTTATTAGATTTAGGGAGTATTACAAGATGCTTAGGGGGCACTCTCTCAGTATTTACGCGCGCTTTTCTAGTAAAAGGGGAACTTTAATTTATATTTCTCGGGAAAAAAGCGATCATTATTACATCCAAACACGGCGCAACGATCTTTTTCTGCCATTACAATCTTTTTTTTAGGAAAACTTAGAGAAAAATTAGCCCGAAAAGCGCGCGTAAATACTTATGCGAGTACTTCGAATCGTGCTCATACCCTCTAGGCATCCCATAACACTCCTTAAATCAATTAATTCAATATGGCCGCCGTATCGGTAAAAAGGTCTATTGACATGACTTCTGGTCTTAGTTAAACTATTCATGATGTCTCTGTGATCTGTCAGTGTGGTTTTATCAGTTAGACTGTACGAACCCAAGTCTAAACCAAAATTATCTTTCCTTTTTCTTCAATTTTGCAACTACAAATGTCTGTAAAGACAGTATGAAAAAAAAACCCATCATCAAAGTGTAAAAATATCCTATATAAATATCTTATCTTGGTTTTCATGGCCTGCCCACTTCGCTCTTGGGCCAGAATTACTAAAAACTGCATCTGTAAAATGGGCTACGGACTTTAAACTATCATCGCATTTAAATACGCAACTTATGCAGCTGCGAAAAGAAAGCCTGCAAATTCAGGCTTGCCGGGATTCAAACCCTGAACTCTTCGATACCTGTACAGCGCTTTAACCAACCGAGTTAGCAAGCCAATTGGGAGCTGGTCATTATATTGGATGGTAATATACCCGGGAAGCTAGGATAAAGATGAAATGATGACTATAAACCAATTTCATTTAGTAAAATCCGACTAGTGGTCTATTATCAATGCTGCGTTCTGATTGGCTGAGCTACTACTAGGCTTTATGTTATAGCCCACTAGTAGCAAAAAGCGCCGGCTTTGAAAACCAGAAACAATGGCTTAAAGTCTAGCTTTAACGAGCTAAAGTTGTTTTGTCTCGATATTTTTGACCAACTAGTTGGATTTTACTAAAACAATTATTCCTCTCGCCCTCATGGCCTCTGAGTCAATAGCCCATTCGGCCTCAGAGCCCATTCGGGCTCGAGGAATAATCGCTAAATATTCATCGTTTCAAGAGACACTTAGCTTGCATTCTTTCACAGAAGAGTTTTTTTAAAAACCAGTTTCCACGCTCCAAATATTGGAATGGTCCTTTGAAGTACACGAACATCAGCTACCGCTGTCAAAGAGGTTCTCGTAAAACAGAAAGAAAAGTTTCACTGACTAATTCAACTGTTCGAAGTGTGGCTTTACCTGGCATACAAGCAACCGATAAATGCTATGTTTGGATGAGGATTTGTAATGGACCACAGCTCTGCAGTGCCATCAGTAATACCTGTGTTAAGCCGGGAAAAATAGAAGGTGAATCATTGAATGGACGTCACATAACTATAGATGAGTTGTGTAAGATAGCACGCTCTATTATATAAAACCCTATCACTAATTCTTGACGTGTATTTTTTCTTAAAGCCATTTGTTGTTCAGATCAATTGTTTAAAGTTCTGCTAAAATGTTACTAACTCAAATGGCAAAATGCAATGAATACGTGAAATATGGAGAGCCTGTTATCACTCAGGTAGCTCCTAGGTAGACATACCGACTTGAGTGGAGTCTAGTCGGGTCTGCTTTCATACGGTTGGTTAAACAACATTGCCCATTTAAGTATGATAACAGATAAAACTGGACTTGATTATATACATACTGAGAAATACTCACCAAAAAGCTATGTCGTAAATTTTCGTACGCAAATTAGTTCTAGCCAATCAGAGGAGCGAACGATGGTTTTCACACGTGAAAAAAATGATACGTCCAATCAGAATCGCGAACGATGTTTTTTCACGTGTGAGAAAAATGATACGTCCAATCAGAGGCCACAGAGGTGTGTGAGTTTCGCGCCAAAATTCCCGCCTTTTATTGCAGCTTGCAGCGCCGCTTCGCACACATTCAACGAGAAAAGTTTTACTCAAAGAGATTTTCTCGCTAAAAAAGTGAAAAACATTTCTGAAATGGAGTGGAATAGTTTCGTTTGTTTCACTGTCGATAAAGAAAACGGTAGAGAGCCGGCGAAACAACAGCGGAAAGGGAAAAACAGAACGAGACGTAAGCTTTTGTTGTGCTTTTTGTCGGAGCTACTTTGCCTTTCATTTAAGCTTAAGCTTATATTGAAACCGGACATTTTACTTAAATTCACTCATTTTCAATTGTGCATTGACAACAAACAGTTAAGATTACTTATAGTTCTTGGATTACCTCATATCCTTACCGTCATTTATGTTTTTAACAAACGTTTTTACTAAAAAGCTGATACTTCGTTTTCGTTGTCATTTTGCGGCAAGTGTGTAGCGGCAAATAAGATTTAAAATAAAAAGGCCGCCAAAATGATGAATGTCTCGGTATGTATATAATAAACACAATACCACATGGAAAGTGCTTTGTACGGTATTTACGCACTCGTTGTTTTTGTATCAGAAATCTTACTCGTTCGCTGCGCTCACTCGTTCGAATTCTGATACGTCAACAACTCGTGCGTAAATACCGTACGCCAGCACTTTCCATGAAGTATTCTCTATATACGAAGTGCTGTTACTAGATAACAATAACCACAGGAACAGTAATACGTGTAGCCAACGTTTTGTTTAACCATAACTTGCAGAAGCGGATTCAGATCTTCAAGAAACAGGTCCACCCAACGACTGTTTTCTGTAAAATATCTGTTCGGAGAAGCGAAAATTCCCTAGAATTTTCTATAGCTTGAGGAAGGCTAATAATTTCTCAATGATCGTTCCATTCATGTTCAATTTTCGAGGGATAATGTAATAAATTCCCTACGATTTTCTTAAGTTTAATTTGTCGCATCTCAGTCCCCAAGTTAAGCTATTTTTCGTAGAAAAAGGAAACCTAATATTTTCGGATTCAAAAATGCGATGGAGAGAGGAATCAGAAAAATTCTTACTTTTGTAAAACTTAAAATTGTGTCTAAAATTTGCGGAAAATTAATACCGAGGAAAGTGAAGCCCGCTAAACAACTTCTAAGATAAGAGAAAAGTGGCCTCAGCATACTTGTGAATCCTTTCTTTCCCGCAATTGTCTACCTTCACATTTTGAGAAAGGGACAAAATTCCGTTCTGCAAAACACTGCAAGTCAAATGATAACTTGCGAGATAGTTTAAGAGCACTGCCCCCCAAAAATTTAGTTTGAATGGTTCGATGATTTTGTTCACGTGTGCTTTTTTGACGCTATTTCAAATTAATAATGTCACTGTAACCCCCAGCCCTAGGCCCAGGTTGTTCAAACGTTGGATATCCTTATCCACTGGATAAATAAATCATTATCCAAAGGATGAGTATTAGTGGAACTAATGGCGCTATCCACCTGGGCCGAGTTGCTCAAAGCTGGGTTAAGATAACCCCGGGTTAGTGCGAGATTTGAATTCAGATTTGAAAGTTTAAAAAGCATTTCAGTTTTAATTCTGTCTGTCTACAAGTTGATGATTGGAAGCTCTAAAAATAGCAGAGAAAATTATCCGAAAAAATGCTTTTGAACACGAGAAAGAGAAACCCGGGTTAAATTTTACCCCGGGTTAAACGCTAATCGGCTTTCGAATAACTGGGCCCTGGTAAACAAATGGGACCAGGATTTCAAGTTTGGACATCGGCGATCCCTTATTCCTGTCATTTTATGGCAATTTTGCTCCTCTTTTTGTAGAAAAAAAGCTGTTGCCCTCTTGGGATTCCAAGCGAAGTGTTCTAAAGATAGTGCTCATAAGTTTGGCTGGGGGAGGAGGTGGATTAGCACTGGTTTTCCTTGCCGCCATATGTGTTTGGAGGTGAGAAATGCTTAAGGTAGAGATTGACGGTAGGATGCTACCCGCCAGAAGGTCACGAAGTGACTTCGCACATAGAGTTAGGCTTAGAAGTAGTTATATCTGTTGATCTAAAGGTAGTCAGTTTTTTAACTTGCAAAAAAAAAAAAAAAAAAAAACATGAATTAGTCGCAATTTCTTACGCCATGCATTGGTACTGGGCATCTATAGTGGTGCGAATCCAAGAATAAAATATAATAAATGTTCCTTCCAGTAATTTTCGTTTCATTCGTGCGTCGTGAAAGCATCTTGGTGTTTGTCAGCTGCTCTACGCATAATTTGAAAAAATAACTGTGAGTGTCTCTGCTAATTTGAGTTGGCGCTGATCAAAAGCAAACATTTGCTCTTTTGCACGTTATATTTGTAGGAGACGTAAGGAAAGAGAGGTGCAGCCACTGGCGAATATACTGGTAAGCAAGGCAACATCGTGCTCTATGTTATTAAAAACGTACGCTCAAGTTACACCTTTGCACCATATTTATTGTGAAATTAGTAAATTGTGTAATCAAATGATGACGAGTGAATTATTGAGTAGTTTTATTCGCCTTTTGTCCAAATTCGGAAATTATTAACATTTGGACAAAACTCAAGGGAAATTATTCCCTTATTTCACGAGCATACCTATTGTACGATTTCTTATTAATATAATTGGTTACAAATTACGCTCACAAACGTGGGTTTTTGACATGTTTAACGTATCGATCGAGAACTCCACGTACTAAAATGTTTAGAGCTTAAATTTTGGCTTAAGTTCATAACTTTCAGAATTTTTTGACCAACTACCTTATAAAATCCTCGTTGATGTGCTCTTTCGTGTTTTTACGTTTCCTAAAGCGCCTTTTAATGCCATGACGTCTTCATTCATAACATGTTAAAACCTTGACGCCACCACAGGACTTACACGTACGCAACGTTGCCTTGGCAATTTTGTAATTTCACATGTGAAATTAAAAGTTTGTCGCTTATGATGTTAATCATTTGAAAAGTTTACTGTGGGTGATGAGAGCTGTTATGTTTATTGTTAAAACAGACAATAAATGCATGTGGAAAGAATTTGAATCAATTCAATTGAGTAACATAGTCAAACATGGCTTTCAAACCTTCATTAAACTCTTTCACCACTCTTGACAGGGTGAAATGTCCCCTGGAGTTCATGGCTATGACGAAATTGATGAACCCTTGGTGGACAACCATTACGAAGTGCCCCTCTCAATGATAGTCACCTGACAGCCTAGCAAAGGCAAAGCAGCATTATCGTCTCTGCAAGTGTTGATGATAAGACCGCCGTTATCATCTCCTGGGGTTTCCTGAGGTATTGCCAGTTTATAACTGATGTTGTAGATGTTGGGAATTCAGGACCAGTTTTGGCCATGCTCCTGTGATTGCAATTGCACCAAACAACATCCAGTGGGCTCCCAAAGTCTTCCAAAGTCTAAGCAGACCCCTGGAAATTCAGGGCCAGTTTCGGCCAACTGACAACCAGGGAGGACACTGCACCACCATCTAACAAGCTTCAGAAAAGCTTACCCTCGACTGGGCTTTGCATTGCGCCAACCAAGAGACATCGGGCTATCACAGACTTGGTCATCGCTTGAACTTATCCATCAGTCTTGAAGATATCCAAGCCAGTTTAGGCCTAGTCTGCTTCACAGTCGTCACGCAACGCTCCTCCCCCAAAACGGCTGCTCACATTCGAACAACATTCCTTTCCCATGGTTAGCCAGTTAGAATTCAGCTCCCATTTTCTGGAAGGTGTTCGCGCCAAGTTTGGGGTACAGTGACTCCTCCAATCACAGCTCCCCATGTGGGGAGGAGGGCTGGTTGACGACAATAAAAACGGCCAAGACCCAGTTGAAATTGAGAACTTGAGACTTGTGTGCACCAAAAGACTTTGGGTCGGTTATTTAAACGAAGTCTAACTTAGACCGCGGTTTAGCAAATCTTAGGACCTCCACATATCTTCCTTAGCGGGTAATTTTAAGAAAATAAGTGCTTTTCCAGTCTACGCCTTATGCTTTCACGGACCTTTTCACGATAAATGGTGTTAAGATAAAAACATTGGGCAAACTGAAAATGGCTTAGAACGCTGTTTTATTTAACACTGGCTAACTCCATTTAAATAACTGGCCCTTTGGGTTCTGCAGTCTTTGTCGTGCTTCTCGTAACGTTACAACATGGATAATAGAAAGACCAGTCTTTCTATTATCCATGGTTACAATGGTGCCTGACCCCGACACCTTTGTCGCTGTTTATAGTATACTGATCAGTTTCAAAAAACGTGAAACTGCTTAAAAGAGTGGTTCTATTTATGGCAGTTATGTTGTGGTAATTGATCCATATCGTAAGGCTAGTTAACAGTTGAACGTTAAAAAAGAGGATTAAAAATACTGTAGAAATGATTTTCCCGTTGAACGTGATTTGCCTACTTTATCTACTGAAGCCCTACTGAATACTATATTCAACTGTACATCTTCTGGGCTACATTTCATGAGCTGCAAATTTACTTTTTCTGAAGATGGAACCCTGCGCCTTACCCGAGATTTACTTTTTAGTAATACAGTAAATTTAGATTGGGTAATGAATTCTTTACTCTTTACACGTCCCAAAAACGCTTATAAAATACACCATACTGAATAACATGAGTGGAGTTCGCGGACGTTTTTGCCAACTTTCTAAACTTCGTTGAAAACTCCGATATAACATAAGCGTCAGAGACTGTGGCGACGAACGACACAAAGATACGTTAAAACTGCGACAGTGACGATGGCAAGAGCAGATACAATAAGTAAATGCGGCCGGGGACACGACTTTGTCCTCGATACGTGGAGCGAAAGGTTTTGAAATTCAGACTATTAAGGACGTACAAACCACCCTCACCCCTCCCTGAAGGGGGCTCTAAATCAAGGTCCTGTTCCGTGCGCTTTGCAACAGAGGAAGGTAAGAATGTTACTGGTTATACTGTGGTTACGTTGTTCATTTTATCGAGGTTTCTGACTGTAGTACTCTGTTATTTGTGGGTTTTGTCGATGTAACTTTCAAGGGACCAATAGCCTGTTCCAAGCGTTCAGATAGTGGAGAGTGGTGCGAAGTAAAGAAAGCGATGAAAAGTCTCCTCCTCCCTCCCTTTTATTTTTTCTCGCTCCTTTTACTTCGCACCGCTCCCCGCTATCTGAACGCCTGGAACAGGCTAAGGGACCAAAGTTTGACTAAATTGTGACATAGCGAGTCAAAAGCCTTACCCATGTCTTTAGATAGAATGGTCACTGATTCTTTTCTGTCAGTAGCATGTTTCCAGTCCTCTGTAAGTCTTACTAATGTCGTTTCACAGCTGTGATTCTTTCTGTATGCTGTGAATCTTGGATATAGAGTAGGCTGGGTCAAAATAATGGGTTATTTGTTTGCTAAGCAGTGATTTAATCCTTGTCAACAATCGGAAGCGTAGTGATAGGTCGATAATTCTACATTATGCTTGTCCCCTTTCTTGAAAATAGGAGTGAGTTCTCCCCTTTTCCATATAGCTGGCCAGTTACTAGTTCCAATGCATCGGTTGTAAAGATTCGTCATTGATGGTGCAATCCCTCTGCAACTTTCTTCATCAATTTAGGCATTAGTCCAGTGTCACTACAAGATTTTCTAGGATTGAGGTTTTCAAATAAGTCTTGTACGTCTTTTGTATTTACATGTTTGAATTGAAATGAAGAGTTACTATAGATGGTTTTGATCATTTGAACGCTACTGTGGTTGTCAAATTCATTTTCAGTTAAACTGATCACATGGTTGCCACCGATATCAGATGCAATAGTGGAGAAACATTTGGCAAGAATCTCAGCAACTTGCTTTTGATCTTCAATAATGCCATCCTCATGTTTGTTTTTAAGGAATATTGGATTAGCATCTTTTGTCTTGTTGTTCAGAAAAGGTCGAAATAAAAAATACAAAAAAATACAAAATACAATTAATGCTCCTGTATGGAAGGAGGTAGACTACTCCGATCAGTTAGTGTCACCGTTTTTAGATTGGATGAATACAAATGGAATGTCTTGCAATCCAAGCAAATGTAAACAGCTGACGATCAAAAAGAGAGGCAACCGCGATCTCTATTCACCTATTACGATGGTACCAAACTGTGAAGAAGTTGAGATTTTTGGCGTCACCTTCCAATGTGAAAGCAAATTATCAGAGCACGTGAAGAACAAACTTATTAAAGCTAACAAATCCCTACATATCCTTAGAACGCTGGACAAAGAGGGGTACAATCAGTTAGAAATAGACCTTCTCTTTAATACAATAGGTTTACCTAATATTAATTACGCATTATCTGTCTACGCCGCGTCCGAGTCCGATCTTACACCTGCACAATGTTTCTTAGACCGCTGTTTCAAAAGGAAATATACGTCTAAGCCTGTAAGTGATTATGATTTCTTTGAGGCAAGACCGTAGAATTTTCAGAAAAGTTACTAAATAAATGCTAAAGGCATCCACTTTTATCTATTATGCCTCGTGTTAAACCGTCCAGTTACAATCTTCGGAACGAAACTGGTTTTAAACCCATGATTAACACTATGCGTTTTAAAAACCCTTTTATTAACCATTTAGTTTTTAAATATGAATAAGCTATGTAATATACTAGATTTTTAATTCTTACTTTTTATTTTTTTCAAATTTTTTTACACTTCATTGTAACAAAAGATATGTATTTTTTATCTTCTGATGAATAAAGACTTTATTATTATTGTTTTTAATCCGGTAGTCATGGGGTTCCAAACGCGAAATTTGTGCAATTTTACGTTTCTCCGGGTCGATTTTGGTAAAGTGTGTGCGAACAAGCTCCAGCAAAACTCAAATGCTTCTTCTAGAGAAGACTGTTTTCCACAAATATTGACTGTTTTGTTAGAGATTCATTGCGTTTACATTTGACTTGTGTGGCCTTATGTCTTTTGTCTGTCATTCGTAAACAATAACTAATGTAACTACTCCGTCGACCAATCAGCGCTTCTGACCGGATTCCGGACAGATTTTACGTCAGCAGTATGGAATTTCTGTCGCTGAGTCGCAGACGTTCCTCCGCGCGAAACGTGCCCAGCGGCGAAGAGCGAGGAGAAACGGTTGTTTTCGCAGGCTAAAAAGCGTTCGGCAAACTGGAAATGGCTAAGAACGCAGTTTTGTTAAACACTGGCTAGATTCCGTTTAAGCAACTGGGTCGTACTGATTCTGGTATGGAATGCGCATACACAAGTTAAATGTCAAAGGAGTTTCCTTTAAAAAGTTGTTCTTGGCCTTTAAAGCTGATGACGTCACAAGCAATGCAAGGGACGTGGATCCGCACGGGCGGTTACGGGTGGACCAGGGGGGAATGTGCTAACCTCTTTCAATTTCGAATTCCGTGCTTTTCAATCACGAGTCTCTGCATTTCTCTTTCTGTTGGGCACATTTGAAAGTTTTGTCGTTTCTCCCTCCACAGTTTTGAGTTATGCTAAATTAAATCAATTCCGATAAATGTGGAATGTGCATGAGTAAAATCAGTATTCAAGTAATTACGGAATATATGTTAGTGGATTTAAGCCACGTTTCAGTCTTCCTTGTCAATTGTTCTTATTCTAAAATGACCATTAATTATAAATTTAGATGACTGGCGTCATTCTGAGAACTAGAGATGTTAGATTACTGCCGACCACAACAAATATCAAAATCATTTTCATTTGGAAAGAAGTGGTTAGCCATTATTTCCTGAAGTATTAATGATTTCGAGAAGTGACGGCAAAGGTAGGTAAAAATTTGAGATCAAGTTGTATGACCTTCATAATTGAAGTTACCCCCAGTTTTGCGGTTTTTGCGGTCATCATAGGACCGGGACCCCAGAGAGTGGATTTCTCGATATTAGTTTCTGTCAATTCAAGTTGCATGCCAAAAAATATTGGGTTCCTCGAACAGCATCACAGAACTAATGGTATTTTCACTAATGCTGACCATTGATGCTGTTACGATGTTACGAAAACGTCACTTCAAAAGTGAAGTCGCGCTGCTTCCAACTTTGTTCCTGCACGCTTCGTTCCTCAAATTTTGGCAAGAACGTCGTTGTCTTGTTTTCATCCCTCCCCCCCCCCCCCAGCCCCCGACAAAACTTGACATTAGGCATTTTCACGTCGTAGTCGTGCAGTGACGGCAACGAAATGCTAAAAAACCGGTATGCACGTGCAGAGTTGTTGTTTTGTCAATCTAGTTTTTTGCCGTTCTCGCTAACGTCGCCGTCGTCTTTGCTTACGAAACAAACGGACGAAACAAACCCTCTTTACCTTAAAGTCGGTTACGCGAAAGGAGTAGAATTATCCCTTTATCGTCAACAAACAAGTACTTGAGCGCAAGCTGCTGAATATTTTCAACAAAATTTAAAATAAGCAATCGAATACCTCCTTCTTTTGTGTACACGGCAACATAGGATTATGTTCGCCGTATTTCTGATCTCGGAAGTGTGACAGTTACCCTGCGAGCAGAGGCTGCATTTTCGCGGTACGAGCAGGCGTGTGAAAAGTAGCCCCTGCCGACAACTACTTTTCCAACGCCAGCTCATACCGCGAAAATATAACCTCTGCTCGCAGGGTATGTGACAGGATTAATTCAAAAAAAAAAAATTCAAACGCAGCAAGATTGTAATTAAAGGAAACTTATCAAACTGCACCCACAAACGAACGTTCCTTGAGACATGCCATACAATCACCATCTTTATTTAATCTTTTTGTGCATTTAAGCGTGTATGAGCATAAACGTTTTCCGTATACATGTGGTATTCAGAAATTTCCTGAAGACATCAAAACATTTTCCAAGGGATTGCCCTTTTTATATACAATCAATTGAAAGAGAATCCTAAATTTTTGATATTATTTGCTGTTCTCTAAACGAAGGTTTTTTCAAGAATGAGTGCGAATTTTAACGACTGAATTCGTACGACATTTTTAGTTTGAGGAAAGTCAATTGCAGAAATTCAATGAATCTTGTTCGGTACTTAAAGTATAAAGGAAATGTCCTAACGTCACTATTTCAATTAGGCATACGCATTTAGAAGTTAGTTTCAAGTTCCCTCAAAGTAACTTTACTTTAAAACGTAAGTTAGTAAAGTAAATAAACTGTGCGCAAATTTCATGACTTGGTATTTGACCGTCGGCAACATAAAAATATCGCTTGTGCCTTTCGGTTGGTTAATTAAATCTCACTAGCTACTTGATCGAGATACGAAGAAGAGTAAGTCTTCAAGGTAAGCATGCAGTAAGTTAGTAAGTGTACAAATAACCCTCGCTACCCTGACCTTAAGCATTGGAAATAATGATGAAAAATGTTGTGTTTATGTAAGCTTATCTAGGTCTCACTCGTTCGCTCTTTCGCTCGTTTGCGATCTTTCACAAAAAGTGAATAAACATGGTAGAAGCAAACCAACCATGAAGTGATTTGTTTATCAAATTAGTTCTGAAGTTTCAGTAGTTCAGTCTTTAGTCACCCAGGGACTGCGAAGAGCGTTTCTCTATAGTTTAGTAAACATAGGATAATTGTCTTCCATGAACAAGAAACGAAAGGAAAAAAAAATTTAAACGTAACATTTTATCTTGTCACAAATGCGTTTTCGTTTCGACTATCGTGTTAACATTTTAAATTAAGATTACTATCTATTTATAGTCTCAATGCAATCGGTTGAATGATGCCCGTGGATCGTTTGGGATAGGTTTGATAGATTAATTTCTTTTATTATAAGCTGTTGGCTGTCTGTTCAGTAAACCTCTCGTTTTTATGCAACATTGAGTCAAAATGACTGTTCTCATTGCGGCCGTTTTGGTCAACAAGAAATGATTTGCCGATAAATTTTGACAGTAAAATTATTTTAAAGAGAAAATTGAATAAATTTGGACCAGTATCTTCTTGAGATGAGTTTATTTGTCAGTGGGTGTATTTTCGCGGAAGAGTTTGTTTATATCGTGCATGGGTAATGTTTGTTCGAAGTTCGTTTCAGTTGGGCTTCTTATCGTGAAAACCTTTTTCCCGAAAATCTACCTTTGAATTCATGTTACACCAAAGCAAACCCACAATAAATTGGTTCCTTCCCCTCTGATAGATCAGAGACTGGACTCAGCTCCGTAAATCGATCGCCTTTTTCCCAATCCGGTGACTGAAATGAATCTAAAAATGCTTTCTAGTGAGCATTGAAGTATAAAAAAGGCAATGACACAAGAAAAGAAAAAGACAAGAGAGAGAGAGAAACAAGTAGGAGTCATCACGAAATAATATTGAAAATATTGAACGCTAGTCATCCAACAAGTTCCTAATCGAGTCCGGCAGGGGTTAACTTGACACACAGATACTTATTTCTACTTCATATGCAAATGTGGGGAAATCATAGTGCCCGCAAACATTGAGAACAATAAGAGTAAAGAATAAAAGAGACTTCAGATGAGTGGTCACATGATATTGCCTTAACGACACGCTGTGCTGAACACCGATAGTGCTCGACATGTACAACAGAAGGTTCAGACTCGAGCTCATAATGAACTACAATTTGCATATTTTGCAGGGTGAGATGAAAGATGACACTTAGTCAGAGATCTTGCTTAAACTTGATTCAGGAGGCTAAAACAGAGCTAGACTTTCTTGCTCTAGTGGATGATTTTCCCAGTTTGTATGTGAGTCCTGTCCTCAAAAATGCCATCAGGAGATATGAAATGTTGTGGCTCCCACTGGCAGCTAGAGAGGGTAGCGCAAGTAGACTCCTTGCAGCTCCATTAGACATTGCTTGGGTGTGGTATCTTCACATGTTGTCACCCCAAGATTATGAACAGGACTGCATGAACATTGTCTCTCAAGTTGTTGACCACTTGCCTATGGACAGATACCAGAGAGGAAGAGGTCTTCAAAACGCACGATACTTGTGGGAGAAGACCTATCCTACAGAACAGTTTGAAGTCGACTTGAACTATCCTACTTCGTTTACTCAGCCATACCGATTGAAAATTCGTTATGACATCGAGAGAGCGTCCTATTGCCAGTCCAAGTTCTATTATCAAGTATCACTCTCGCACTTCACTGATAATAAATTTTTGGCAAGTGCTGTTGAGCGATACGAACACCATTTGTATCACAAAAGTCAGCATCCCCAAGCTCCGAGGATTCTGTGTACCGATATCGACTTGATTTGGCACGCACACCTACATCATCCGCTGAACTACAAGCAAGTGACGTCAGAAATTTTGGGGGCAGTTGTGATCCCTGGAAGCCAAGAGTCAAATCGTAACAAGGGAATCATTTCGTACGGCACTGAGACTGGCACTAGGACAATATGGTGTTTCAAGTATCACAAACCAGGAACCGTGCACAGAGGTGAACCTCCTCATCCCAGACCTCCAGGGCTGCCGTATGTCATGAAAATTTTGCAGGCAGAGGTTGTAAATGTGGACGCCAAGAAGACCTTTACTGTCCGTATTTATGATCCTACGGGCGGGCTTATTGTGGAAACAACGATTCAAGGTGGACACTGTCGCAATATAACATCCCAGTGCATCGTTGACAATGAAAACCTCCATAATATAACGGTATCATTACACCAAAAGACAAAAAATGGTCTTGAAAGTGCCATTGGCTCATCTAAAACGAGCCTGATCTCCTTTATTGACCCATTTCCATGCGGCGGAACAACATCTGAACTGCCTTGGGTGATCGATATCCCTGTGAAGTCTGCAAAAGCTATCGTCAGGCTGACAGCTCAGTTGAATTTCCATCATTATCGTCTTAAAGTTCAGCCAGAAATTAACTCCGCGGAGGTCAACCATGCGTCTGTGGTACTCAGTTTTCCAAAGACGATGTTCTCACCTAGACATCTTACAAAGAATGAACTGCCTTGCGAATCTGTTATGCAAATTTTGCTAGACTGCAGAGGGTATGAAGCATTCAAGTGCCGCGTTGTTCGCAGTTCTACAGGTTTGCTATCGGCAGTGGAGATCATCAGTCTTGACGGTATTGTTGTTGCATCTTCTCACACAATAGATCTCGACACTCTTCCCGATAAAGAAGCGATTGAAGATCACACAAGATGTGCTTATTGGAACCACGCGAAGGGTGGAAGGGCCATGCTTGTCAGAGGTAGAAAGGATTGGGGTATTTGTATTGGAAAATGGCGAAGAGGAAAGATGTTCAATCGATCCGCTGGTCAAGTGAAAATCAGGCTTTTTAAGATTCACGGTGCAAGTAGGTGGTGTGAAGTACGCAATGATAAGGGTGGACTGTACCTAATTTGTCTTGACTCGGGTACGTCATTGCATGTTGATTTGCATAGAGGAGTGTTTTCCATTTCCCCATCGGCTCGGGATATTCCAGAAATCGTTGCCTTAGCGCTTTCTGTGTCTGCAGTCAATGTCCTTTGCAAACCATATATATCAACGCCCTGCAAGAAATCTGTGCCATCCTCTAAGCAGAGAGCTACAAGCGACAAAGGATTCAACACAACCGGAATTCTCAAAAGTACTAAAAGTGGTGGTGGCGGTCGCCTTAGAGCTATTGGTGATCTGGAAAATTTTGTTGTGTTTGATGGCTTTATTGGCGAAGGAGGTGGAGGTGGGTGCAGTAGTGGTGGTGGAGGAGGTCGGATTGGGGGAGGTGATGATGGTGGTTGTGGTGGTTTTGGTGGTTATGGCGGTGGTGGTGGAGGTGGAGGTGGTTGCGATGTTGGTGGAGGAGGAGGGGGTTGTGGAGGTGATGGTGGTGGTGGTGGAGAAGGAGGAGGTGGTGGTGGAGGAGGTGGAGGTGGATGCGATGGTGGGGGTGGAGGAGGTGGGGGTGGAGGAGGAGGGGGTGGTGGTGGTGACTAACTAACTATAGTACACTTCAAACATTCTACACTCTCACAGCTGCTTTTACAATGGACGAATGCAAGATAAAAAGACATGCTGCTTTGGTTGGAGCTGATTATACTAGACTGCTGTTATTGCCTCAGTGGTAAGAATCTTTAATAGCGCGCACGGTGCGAAAAGTAACTAACTTTATTTTTGGGAACATAGGTGCATAAGAGTGGTGACATGCATTTGGATATAAATTGCTGACTGCAATACAAACAGACGCTTTAAAAAGAAAGAATTTTGAGCTATATATGTGCAGGAAAAAGCCCAAAACTAACTGAAGACGGTGCTTAATGTCGGTTATAACGAGAAGCAAATGTCGAACTTTGTTGTGATATCGGCACCAAGAAATGTGCCCAAGTCCGTAATGGAGACATAAGAGAGTAACAGGAGTTTTTTTTTTTTGCAGTCAAACGTACGTAGTTTTCCGTGGATTCAGCATCTATTTATGTTAGCGAGTTGGCCGGTAATAGTGGGGTGTCCCCAAGTTATTCCTGTACCAAATACCAAGCGTTTCTTAGTAATTTTTTTGTTATTGAATGTAACCGACCGTCGACAACGTTACACAGCTCGATTTACTTCGCTTCTTGTTCAGTTTTGGCCATTTTTAACCTCTTTTATTTCGTCACCACCTATTGCGTTTTTTCGTTTGAGAATAATTTTGCTTACATTTTCTAGTTTTGGGGTACCTTGGTAAGATATTATTTTATTCTATGGCTACAAGACGACGCACGCTCTGATTGGCCGTTTTCTAGTAATGACATGGCATTACTAGCTTGGTGTCCAAGGCATATACAATCTGTGTTTAACTTGATAGTAGACATCCTTATGGACATCCATGTTATGTAGCATTATTTATAGTGATAATTATATATCTGTTTTTCAATTTTTCAATCTATATTTCTGTACCAAGTTCTCGCTATAGTTAACGGGTTACGCTTACGCGCCCCGTCACACTATTTTAACTGTATATAGCATACAAAAGTTTTAACTGCATAATAAAAAACATGTTTACCCAGGATGACTGCGTCAGTTTAGAAAAACTGGTGACCGTTAATGCAGGTCCTGCTAATTAAAATCTGGCTAAAAAACTAAAAGGAAAAAGAAGACTGACAAGAACACTATACAAATCACAAAAGTTAAAATTGATGCTATAAAAACTATTTATATAATATGAATACGAATTAAGACTTATTAAAATTATTAAAAATCTTCGCCCCTTTGTAAAAGAATGATTGCTGCGTGCACTTAAAATTCACTTTTACCAAAATTAAGTTTTCACTGTTTCTTGTGTTATAGATATGAATGTGAAAGTTGCGTAACTTAAAGTAATTTCGAAGATAGCTAGGTGCGTCGTTTCTAATACATATCTTGACGAGAGAAAGGACATGTGCTTCTCTACGCTCGTTTAAAGGCTTCCAACCCAATTTGACAATGATTTCATCCGTAGACAGCTCCGCCCCAGAAGAGAAGTAAACTATTCTCGCAGCACTTCTCTGTAAACGCTCGACCATGTTATCGCACAGGGTCCAGAGGAGTTTCGTGTGAATAAATGAGTTACTTATTTTAAGTGTCACTTTGGAAAATGTCTATACCTGTCGCTTAGCAAGATTAATTAGCCCAATGGGATCTTTATGAATCTACTGTAAACGATTTCTTTGCTTCTTATCTGACCCAGATCGACTTTGTTGTTATAAATCAATAACCGCAAGCCATATGCTCGCTGGCGCACGGCACGTCGCCTCAAGCCGATCTTGCGAGCCCTCAGTCTGGTTTGCGGTTTATAGAATGTGTATAGAAACTGTAACGCGATCGACAGACATTTGTAATAACGGAAGACGGTCTAATGCTTGTTTACAAGTGTGGATATACAATCGAAACGTAACTCTCATTTCACAAACGCAAAAACCCTTACTTTAAAAATACAGTACACTATCACCCTCAGTCACTACAAGAGCTAATATAAGCACGTATTTGTATACATCTTTGAACGATAAAATTAAAATGGGTCACAATACCTTTTAACTGGGGGAATAATAAAATCACGATAAAGGTTTCGACCGAAGTTCAGCGGTTGGATTCTTCATGACTATGGACTATGCCTAAATTACGCTCAGCTCTCCAAGCTTACATCTGTGTAATTTAAACAAACTGAATTTAAAATACCGATTTTGTCTCAGCAGCTACCTTACCGGAGTTCTCTGCTGCAGTGAAAGCAAACACTTATGAGAAGAACTGGCCATTCTTTCGTCGGTTTGGAGGTCGATCGTTCCCTGAAGAACATCTTAGGAAAGCACACTCCGAAGTGGAGGAATTTTGTTTGATTTTACGGCACGAAGGGGTCGTTGAGCGGCGTCGATCGCACGCGCAGGAAAAAATAACAGAAAAAATAACAGATTCCCATTTTTGGATATCAGGGAACTTGGTTGGGAATTCCCTGATTGGGACTTGTCTCACTTTGCCAAATTTGGGATTTTTCTGGGTATTCTTTTTAAATACCCTAAAATATCCAAAAATGGGAATCCGCTTTTTTTACCTATGGGTCCTGAAGCAATCGACTTCTCAAAGGTAAAACTACTGAGAAGCGCAGAATTTATATTTTCTTAGTACAATGATTTATTTGAAAAGTTTTGGAACTACATATGAAAAGCATAGTGAATACACACTGAAAATCAAGATAGACATTTTAGTAGCTTGTGATCTTTTTACTGGTTCATGGTCGCCAATTTACGCCCAAAAAATTATATAACAAACAATTATTGAATGAGGCTGAGTATCGTCTGAAGATTTATGGAAATCGAGAAGGGTGTACGGTCTCAGCGGATAACACCCTCCGATATCTTCATAGGCGGATAACACGGGTGACCTTCTGGGATCTCCATATTTTAATAAAAGTCTTCATCAGATGGTACGAAAGCCGAATTCAATTTCTTAAAATTAAATTATAAAGTCATGACAAAAGAAAATAATCCGTCTCTGATATTAAAAAGAAAGAAGTTAAAAAGAATAAAATCTCGTATTCCTAAACTCCTAATTCTTTCAAATGTTCCTGAAAAAAAAAAAAAGATTAATTCATGCAGGCCCTAATGTTTTCGATCTGTAAATCTGAGTCAACAAAGTGTAGCTGTCGTCTTTTGAGCCTATCAAGCATAGTATCGCAGAGCGTAAGATGGCGAAAGACATGCACTTTAGCTCTTACCCAGAAAAAATTGCTGCTTGAGTAACTTTCTCCCTTCTTATTTGCGATCAGCTCCGCAAGTCTGCTGTGGTACTTAACACATTCATCCGCCATCCCGTCTGTGGTCGTGAAAACTAGGGGAGTGAACGTTCCCTATCGATCTCCATTACTCCGTTCCGCATACTGCCTCTTCTCGTTCCCATGCTTTTTGAACATCTGCCTTAAGAGCCAAGTCTCTGTAAGAGCCTGCATTGGGGTGACACACCCAAACATCGAAAAAGCCGAATTGAATAATTGTTTTATTATTCATTCAAAATAACAACCTCGAACGAGGTTGTCAAAATAATTCCTAGTTTATAAACAAGCTAAAGCATGCTTACCTCCATCGAAGTTAAGTTCATCTGCGATTATGCACGTTAATCGGTAAGTTTAGGAGCTAAAGGGTTGTTCAGCGTGACAAATATTTTTTTCAGATAGTAGATGTCACTCTTCGAGTTGTCTTCTTGCTGTTCTTCTATGTTTTTAGCCAATAGTTCGCCTATTCCTTCCTGGTGAAACGAGTAAAATGTCTGCAACTTTGCTGCACTTTTGACGTCACCAGTTCAATATGACAAAATTTTTCCAAACTTGATCGACAATAGCTGGTTACGATGAATTATGCGTGTGATTTTAGCCAATCAGAAACGGAGAAATATTCTGAATGAAAAACAATATATATGTATATATATAAACACGATTGTGGCTTCCACAGATTGTCCCTTGCATGACACAAAGATCACCCGTTCTTTATCAATGCATCCTCCTATGCGTCATTGATATTTTGGCTAACGATTCTTTTTTTGCATCGTCATACACGACTCCAGATTTTACGTCTTCTGGGATGTACGCAGCTATGCCACGAGACATTCTGATTGTTGTCGGCGATGAGATCATCGAGGCCCCCATGGCCTGGCGATCACGGTTCTTTGAATACCTCGCTTACAGGCCCCTTCTCAATGAGTACTTTAAACAAGGTGCCAAATGGACTACTGCGCCTAAGCCACTTATGAGTGACGACCTGTTCGATCAGGTAAACATCTTGAATTTTAACACCTTCACCTATCCAGGTCGCTTTTTATCAGGGCTCAGAAATGATTTAGAGCTCAATCGCTCGTAACCACTTTTTAACTTTAACAAAGAGCCTTACTCTTTGCCGACTGCATGAGGAACAGGTGGAGGCTGAGAACAAAAGACAAGTGTGAATAGCAAAACTCGCATTCGTAGCCAGTCCTTTAGTCAGTGAAGAAGCTGGCTAAAAAGGCCTTTGATTTACCAGGTGGTAAAAAAAATGTTAAGCATCGCAAAATTTGACCATTAATTTTCTTTTCTTAAGACGTAAGCATTTTATTAACCTTTTTAGAATGATATTATTTTCTTATTTTCTGATCTTCTATCATCATGATCATACAATTATACAGATCCCATACAAGAATTTTCTCACTTCAAAAGGGAATAAAGAAAGGTTTCCGTCCACCAATCCCTTCCAAACAATGTTGTGGTGCAGTTCAAGCTGCCAGTAAAGAAAACAGCAAAGAAGCTAACTTGAACTGAGGGGGTGGGGCAGTTTTATTTTCTGACAGATGTCTGGGCCATTTGACTCGGTTTTTGAAAATTTTTGTTACCAACTTAAGTTAACAAATAACTTATAAAATATAAGTAAACTTTTTTTATCTTTTACATTTATGTCCTCAGGATTACCCGATACAGACAGTTGAGGACAGGCATCAGCTGGCAGCCGAAGGAAAGTTTGTTACCACTGAGTTTGAACCGTGTTTTGACGCTGCGGACTTCACTCGAGCAGGGCGGAATATTTTCGTCCAAAGAAGTCAGGTATAAAAAATTTAAGCTGGCTTTGCTACTCTTGAACCATGCAATATTTTTCAATGTATATTAGCGATAGGTAGATAATGCCATTGAAATGCATTGGACGGTTATTGAACGATGGTCGTGTGCAACAGAACTTAGTATTGAGCGTTTTTTGGGATTTCACGTCGACTACTTTGCTTTTCCAAAATACCGTAAAATTCCGAAAATAAGCCCCGGGGCCTATATTTTTCAAAGGCCCTTTTTGAGGGGCTTATTTTTGGTGGGGCTTATCTATGGAGGTAAATTTGCGTTTCAAAATTGATTGGGCTAGCCTTATAGTTGGAAGTAAATTTACCGTTTTTGCTTTGTTCTACTTTTATCTGAGGGCAATTTCCAAGTACAAGCCCCCCCGTTGTTCTTATATTTGGAGGGGCGATTTAACGGAGGGTTTTTTGCGTTACCAGTTTGGGGGGCTTATATTTGGAGGGGCTTATACATGGAGGGGCTTATTTTCGGAATTTTACGGTAGTGAAACTTGCCCGCGGCCATATTGGTGTACCAATCCAGTCCTGTGGCATTTAAACTCTTTTTCATGCAATAACTTTCTTTTGTTCCAAAAAACTAACTAATTCACTGGTCACGTAGGTGAAAACGCTCTATAGTGAGTGATCGTTACTGAGCCAAACGACCTTGATTCAGGAAATAATGGTTCGTTAACACTTTTATTGTAGAGAGCTTAAGCAACGACGACAACAACGGTAGAGAAAACTTAACTTTTTAAAAAGTTAATTTTCGTTCACTCCCTGAGCTTCATTGCTACTCAGTTTCCGATTTACCTGCCTGTTAAGTCAAAATAAAGTGGTTTTGTTTTGAGTTTAATTCATGGGGACCGCACTTAAGTTTAGAAAGATTAAAAAAAAGCGAGGTTGTGTTTTTACGTCGTCTATAAAACAGATGAAAAGTTGCGTTATAGGATTTCACGTCACAGTCTTGAATGGAAACTGACAGAAACATTTGTATATAAAGAGTGAAGTACGTGCATAGATATTATTCTCGTTACTGTCGTCGTCTTTTCTAAAGCTTCATTATATCATTAGAAGACATAGCATCGTTCATTTTGTCCGTTCATATTTCAGGTGACTAACAACTTAGTTATCGAATGGATGCGACGTCATTTGGGTAAACAAGGATATAGAGTTCACAAGCTGTTATTTGACGATCCAAATCCAATGCACATCGACGCAACGTTTAACATAATCGGACCCGGATTAGTGCTGTCCAATCCTGACAGGCCTTGTCATCAGATCGACATATTTTACGAGGCTGGTTGGACAGTAATAAAGCCGTTACGGTCGAAAGGGAAATCGGCTTCGCTTCTCGTTCACGCGCTAAGACGAAGAAGATGATGATGAAGAAGAAGTCTCCAAAAGCCATAAACGCTTTATGGATAATGTTCAGATAAAATATCCATCGCTTTCCTGAGTGTATCACAGCGAAGAGCCATATCCCTGTCTCCTCTTCCGCCTCAGGTATGCCAGTTATCTTTAAAAACCTGTATATTTTGTTTTTAAAGTCCCGCCCACTTTAATCTAGTACAACATTTTATAACCACCTTATTTGATGGTTTAACGGTTGATACGTGCATGTATTAGTTCAGTCAAGTTGAGGGAAAAGTTGCGAACAATGAATGAAATGTCAGCCCGCAAATCAGTTCTCCGCTTAAGTATTACATAAGGAATTTATTTGACTCCACTTAATTTCCGTTCATTGTTCAAACAACTGAAATAATCTCCAGACCAGAACACACGAAACAAGAAGGTTTAATGTTCTTACTTAGCTCCTACGCATTTCCTGAAGGTCAGTGCGTGGTATCGGGACTAGAACTCGGGTGTTTTCACAGCCGCCTCTATCACTGACTGAAAAAATTCTTATTAACAGCATCGCTCTGGTAATGGATATACATGCTTCAAATGACACAGAAAATAGTTAAGTGAGAGACCATAGAGTTCCTCAATGGTTCCGTTTTTGGTGCTTAGCAATAAGGAAATATTAATGCCGCATTGCCGAAATAACTCAGATAGTCAGATCTTGGATTGACGTCACATTTGGTGTAGCCTTATTGTGTTTATATTCAATGAACTTACACCACAGTTAACCGATAGGAAACTGTTAAGGATTTTTCAACATCTTTCTTGGGTTATAAAAGTTACAAAAGTTTTTGTGGTTACTTAAGACTGAGAGAAGATCACGTAGAATGAAATGATTAAGTTTTACTATTATGTTGCAATTATCATCATTTTGCTGTTTTAATTTAACGTAAGCTTTGCAGTCTAGAAAGCAAGCAAGCTCTTTTTCAAATTGTATAATAAACATATCTCATATGATGCATAAACATCTCTACTTTACCAACTCCGAATCATGCTCAACAATCACTGTGCGCATAATAACGGCAATTTTTTTTTTTCCCGCAGAAAGTCAGTTAGACACATACGTTGAATACATGTTAGGGTTCTTGAAGAATGAAAAAATTCACCAGTCTTTCCGCTTT
This sequence comes from Porites rus, assembly GCA_964035705.1. Lineage (NCBI taxonomy): Eukaryota > Metazoa > Cnidaria > Anthozoa > Scleractinia > Poritidae > Porites > Porites rus. The sequence continues at coordinate 6,535,432 of OZ037993.1, forward strand.
GGTTTCAGGAAGCGTTCTGATATCACTAGTCAATGAGTTGTTCAATACGTCATTCGCATTTTTAATATAAATAACCTGTTGGTAAAGTTACTTATTAATAACTTCTGTCGTTAATAACATATCAATATCATTTAGGCGTCTTTTGGTTTGGGTAAATAAATCTCACTGCCAGAAATAGCAAGAGTCTAGATACCGAAGAAATATCAGAGTGAGCCGGCAAGGTAAGCTGATGGCCGTTTACAAACAACAATTTATAATTAATTCAAGCTGACAAAGCTAAAAGGGCAACACTTACCATGGCACGTAGCTATTCACACATTTTCAATTTAATGAGCTCACTACAAACTTGATTTCGCTTTATGACGTGTAGTCACTGTGAACAGTAATACGGGAAAGTCTAATATCACTGTTACATCCAGTCAAGCTCTTACTTCAAACTGATTCAGAAAGGAAAACAATCTCTTTTACTTCAAAGGTAAGGTTGAAAAAAAATATACCGAAGTTTCTTCGATGAACCCTGCCAGTGCGAACGGATGTAACTTGCATTCATATGCTCTACTATTGTTTTGCAACCCTTGAAAATGATTTTGTGCAGTTGGTTGTTTATTATCGTTCTATTTCCATTTTAGAAGGATTGAATCGGTTTTATAAGAATAACGTTCAAAGTGTTTCGAGCTTAGTCGTAGGAAATTGGCAATACATCGAAATCATGAGACTCTTTAGTGACTTTGAAAACTAAATGCTCAATATTTCTGAAACTTTCCGCCGAGTGTTTTGCCTATTAAAAAATCATAGCGTCTTACGTTCGATTTACATTTTATGTTTTATGCGAAAAAGTCCTTATTTTAAAGCTTTCTTTTATTAAATTTTACAAGAAAGTTCAAGCGAAATTATTTATCGCAAGGATAAAATTTTGGCCAAAAATACACCAAAACACAAAAGTAGCGTATAATATCCACATTGCAAAATTTGCTTGCACTTATTGATATGACGTCTTGCATGTAATTTTAAACCTTAGTCATGACTAGAAATAAAATACACACGGGCGCATTCTGTACATGCAAAGCAATTATTGGCTGATTATATCGGTTATCTATTGATTGCTTTTATTGAACAGCTAGGTAGGGATGACTGTTTAGTGATTCAGCGTTTTAGAAAGCAAGCTTCGTTTTAGCACGGTATTGGGCTTTGTCAATATATTCGCTCAACCACGACGCATAGTTAGCATATCTATGTCGTGGCCGTAAGTGTATTTTTAAGAATGCTCTTCAGGGAAAGTAGAAACGAGCGGATTGGTTTGTGAAGGTTGGAACAAATTTAAGTTGAAAACCCTTTCGTTCGTCAATCATTTGCAGAGCTTGAAGATAAATTGCAGCCTCTTATTTTACTGCTTACTTTCTTCGCGATGAAAGTTTCTCTTCTTTCCCATACATATTTATACAAAAAATGCCCATGTAAAATACTTCCAGCGACTACATGTCCCGAGTTCTTGCGCTCAAAATGACACAGTGATCTTCTTGTCTTTCAAGTCAGTCGAGCACAAAAGCTTTACGTATTTCCATTCCTAAAATTACGGAAACAGGAAGAGTGATTTCGCTTTGCTACTGGCGACACGTTACGATGATGCTTAACATCACGTATTCATGCACGCAAGGGCTACTAATTATCATATGTTATTGTAATACAGTTATGGGTCCAGTGCGTGGGTAAAAATTCTTTTGTGCATTTTCTGTTGTCCTCACAATACTCCTTAATAAGAGATCGTGTGTGTAAAACTTGCTAAGTCCTAAATGGTAGTTCTAGGTAGCATTCCAACATTTTCGTTCCATTTTAGAGGCTTATTCAAGAAAGAAGTGCATTGTTACTTCGAGTCCCTTCCATCATAAGCCCATAAGACTGTTAAGATTAAAAAACGAAATTGTTTGGCTCTATTTTTCCAATGGATCTGATCAGATTTTAGTTTTTTTCTTTATCTGCATTCAGTCAAATAAATATATGTATATAAATATATATTCCACAAGGTATTAAGTACATATCATGGGTGACAAATTACTCCTCAATTTTGGCGCGAAATCTCAGCGTAAAATTATAATTTCACATATGAAATTAAAACATTACCATGGCAACGTTCAGTACGTCTCACTGGCAGGATGGCGTCCGAGTTTAACAAGAATGAAGATTTCAGGGCGTTAAAAGACGCTTTAGAAAACCTAAACACAGGAAAGAGTCCATCAAGAAGGATTCTTAAAGGTATTTTGTCGAATAATACAGAAACTTGTGAACTTATTGGCCAAAATAGACCTTGTCACGGTTTTCGACGCCATCTTCACGAGTAGGCTAACGTTACAGTGTTTGTATGAGAATCTAATGTTGAATAATTTCTGTAAAACGGCCGTTCTGAAAAAAATATCACTTGCAAACTGAAGCTACAAAACAAAGGATTGTACTAAAAAATTTTTGGGGCGTACCTGTGCTTAAATTTCTCCATAGGCTTGCCTAAGATTTTCCATATATTTGCCTGTAATTTTTCCCGGGACTTTCTTGCAGACAAATGTATAGAAAGTTTTAAAAAGTGGTTCTAGGTCTTTTAGCGCATGTAACGCCCTCAATTTTTTTAGTCGAATCCTTAGGAGTGAAGGTTTAGTTTACAATTCCTTTTTTTTTCAGAACAGCCGTTCTACGGAAATCATTCGACATTAGATTCTCAAACAAACACTGTAATTTCTCGCACGTTTGCCTACTCGTCAAGATGGCGTCAAAAACCGTGACAAGGTCTATTTATGCTCTAAACGTTTCAGAGCGTGGAGTTCTCGATACGATGAACACTGAGTAAAAAATTTATACAATTGTGAACTTCTCGTGTAATTTGTCACTCGTGATGTTACCAGGTAATCAAATGTAAACCTCGTGAAATTAAGGAATTTGGCAAAACGAGATTGGAATTATTCCTTGGTTTCACTCGTCGTCATTTGGTTACACATAACAATTATTTTCATCGGCGGTGCTAAAAAAGTTGTTGAATTATACAGACCAAGTCGTATCTAATTTCACTTTACAGCAGAAAAATGTCAAGTAAAAACCCCTGCAAACATAAGCTACATTTATTCATTCATTCATATATTTTTGCCATTAACCAGAAATACAACAACAGTATACAGAAATACATTAAAGATAAATATTTTATTTTTTTCTGAGCTTGCGAGCGGGCGGAATCCTCCAAATCCTGCAATCTTATTGGTTCAGGGAGCGGGCAGTTTTTTACGATCTTGCCCGCTAACCCGGGCGCGTCGCAGCTTTATTCACAAGTTTGTTTGTTGTTTGTGCATGAGAAAAACCGGTGATTTTTATCCATTTGTCTTTTAAAACGTGCGCTATTATTAGCGTTAGCTAGGAAAAAGTGAATTTTGTTATTCAGACAAAACATCTGAAGGGAGAATCAAGCTTGTCAGCCAGGAAAATCGCTAAAGTACATGTAAAGCAAAACAGGCGGTTCGTGAGGTCGCTTCACTAGCTTTATAACTGCGCTGTAAGTACTGCAATCTTGCTCTTATGCACCGTTTATTCGACATTTTTCCTCTGTTTGTAGGTTTGATTTCCATTTTTGCTGTCTGAATCTAGATTCTGCGTTTTTCATTGAATTTTGCCTCGCTAGTTTTCTACTTTTCAGGAAAGGGTGTTGTCAACGATTGCATGTAGCTTTCAGTCTTGAATAAACAACACGAGCAACTTTTCCAGCAGTCAGTTATCGCCGTTATTTGTATGTTTATATAATTGTTTTGTTACCCACATCGCCTTTTATTCCAATTCACTTCAAAACCCTAAGATTGGTATGTGTAATTAGCTCTTTTTATAAAGTCTTTGCGCAGTTTTTATCCCGCCCGATTGAATTAATCTTAAAGTAGGTATTCAGCCGAATAAAATCTTTGATGTGTTTTCTATTTTAAAGTTCGTCAATTCTTTTATCCTTGTTTGACACTCAGATTATGAATTGTCTACCAAGACACAGAGACCTTTCTTTATTCTAAAGAAAGCTTAATTGTGATAGTATAAATTACAAGATAAAAATCATGTTGTAATGTTTTGTTTTGGTTTGCAATCGATCGCGCGCTTTGAATAACATCAACACGAACGCGCCCTTCTTCAACACACATAGAATGGAGGCTGAAGTAAAATTTTCCTGAGAGTTTTAAATGTCAGTAGGAAAAAAATAAAAATGTTATTCACCGGCCTAGGTCGGTCCGTATTGGGAGAAACTGTGTCCTCGGTCTGAGTACCGCTCAAGACCTCGGGCACAGTTTCTCCCAATACGGATCTCCCAGCCGGTGAATAACATAATACAATATTCTAACGAAATTATTTACAAGATCAAATGTTCAGAGTGGTAAAAAGAAGACGAAGCCGGGGGCTTATGAACTATAGGCTTCCTGGAACTATAGGGTGAACCATGCAAATTAATGGTACTGATTGAAAACTTTGGATTAATTTTAAAAAATACAGAAAAGAAAAGAAGAGAAAAAAGGAAAGAGAAAAAGAAAATGCAGTGTCCTGAATATGCTGCGGTCAAATTATACTTTTTTTCATGTCTGTGCTTATTACAGATAGTCTCTAACAAGAATTTGTTAAAAGACGAGCTCATAGTTAACTGTAATTTGTATTTTGCAGAGTCAAAATCGAAAAGTGAACCTCAAAGATGACTTTTAGCCAGAGGTTTCGCTTAAACCTGATCCAGGAGGCTAAAACAGAGCTAGACTTTCTTGCTTTGGTAGATGATTTTCCCAGTTTGTATGCGGGTCCTATCCTTAAAAATGCCATCAGGAGATATGAAATGTTCTGGCTCCCACTGGCAGCCAGAGAGGGTAGCGCCAGTAGACTTCTTGCAGCTCCATTAGACATTGCGTGGGTGTGGTATCTTCACATGTTGTCACCACAAGATTACGAACAGGACTGCATGAACATTGTCTCTCACGTTGTTGACCACTTGCCCAAGAACAGAAATCAAAGAGGAAAAGGTCTTCAAAATGCACGATATTTGTGGGAGAACGCTTATCCTACGGAACAGTTTGAAGTCGACTTAAACTGTCCTACGCCATTTGCTATGCCATACGGATTAAAAATTCGTTACGACATCGAGAAAGCATCTTATAACCAATCCAAGTTCTATTATCAAGTATCGCTCCCGCACTTTAACGATATCAAGTTTCTGGAAAGCGCTGTTGAGCGATACGAACACCATTTGCATCTCAAAATGCAGCATCCGCAAGTTCCCATGGTCCCGTTCACTGACATCGACTTGATTTGGCACGCACACCTTCATCATCCACTGAACTACAAGCAAGTGACTTCAGAAATGTTCGGGGCAGTAGTAAACCCTGGAAGCCATGACTCGAGTCTCAGCCTGGGAACCACTTTGCACGATTCTGAGACTGGCACGAGAGCTGTATGGTCTGCAGCTGGTTTCAAGTATGACAAACCAGGAGCCGTGTACAGAGGTGACCCTCCTCATCCCATTCCTCCTCGACAAAATGGGTATTACGCTTCCTTAGGAAGGCTTCAATACGAGATGAAAATACTGCAAGTAGAGGTTGTAAATGTGGATGTGAGCAAGATGTTCACGCTGCGAATTTACGATCCTACGGGCGGTCTGGTGGTGGATACAGTGATTCAAGGTGGACACCGTCGCAATATGACGTCCCAGTGCATTGTTGACAACGAAAACCTCCACAAGCTCACGGTATCTTTGCACCAGAAAGCTCTACGGGGTTTCGAAAGGGTCATTGGTTCATCTGAAACGAGTTTGCTGTCCTTCATTGACGCATGCCCATATGGTGGAGCAATACCTGAACTGCCTTGGGTGATCGATATTCCATTTAGTGCTGCACGAGCTATCGTGAGATTGTCGGCCAAGTTGAGCCCTCCGTCTATTGAAGGTTATCGGTTTAAAGTAGAGCCAGAACCTTACTTTGCAAAGGTTGACCATCCATCCGTGGTACTCAGTTTTCCACAGTCTATGTTCTCACCCAGAGATCTAGCAAAAAATTACCTGCCTTGCGAATCTGCGACGCACACTTTGCTAGACTGCAGAGGGCGGGAGTCCTTCAAGTGTCGCGTTGTCCACAGTACTGCAGGTTTGCTATCGGCAGTGGAGATCATCAGTCTTGATGGTGTTGTTGTTGCATCTGCCCACACAATGGATCTCAACACTCTTCCCGATAAAGCAGCAATTGAAGATCACACAAGATGCGCCTATTTAGACCGTGTTGAAGGCGAAAGAGCCATGCTTGTCCGGGGTAAAAAAGATTGGGGCATTTGTATTGGAAAATGGCAGAGGGGGAAAGTGCTAAATCGTTCCGCTGGCCAAGTTGAAATAACACTTTTTAAGCTCAAAGGCGTGAGAGGATGGTGTGAAGTACGCAAATTCAAGGGTGGTCTTTACCTGGTCTATCTAGAAACAGCTGTCTTTGTTTACGTGGATTTAAAGAGAGGATTGTTTGTGCTATCTCCATCGGCGCAGGATGCTCCAGAAATCATTGCTTTAGCTTTTTCGATGTCCATTCTCTATCTCCTCTGCAAGCCTTACAATCCGACACCTGCTAACGTTTCGTCACCATCCTTTCACAAGAAAGCTAAAGAAGATAAGGTGACCCCGATGCTTCTTGCTGCTGGATACAAGAGTTCTACAGTTCCAACGAATGTCTATCTTTTACGAAGCCTAATGGGCCCGTCAGCATCGGGTCCATCCCTGGACGGTGCGGGAACGTACGATCTGGATTCAGAATCCGGTCTTGATTGGATTAGAGAACTCATCAGAAAGAAACAGGAAGCATATCTTTTTCATTATATGAGTGGTGTGACCTACGAACTTCCATCCGAAAAGGAAGGTAGCAGCACCTTACGCCGGACGAATGGAAGTTCCTTTACCTTGTAAGGTGGCGGAGAAAGGAGCAAAAGTCAGTGTTGAGAGGACGAAACGATTGATTAAATCAACCTCGAGAGTAAAGAAACCGTAATCTCATTACGTTTTAGAATCTATCGTTGGACATTCTCGGGACCGTAATTCATTGTTCTCATTAGCGCGAGTCCGTAATAGATTGCGTCATTCGAACGTCCCTAATTTTTTCCAGGGATCTCGCTGCGGTCCGTTTTGTGGGGCCGGTTTTACTGTCACTTAAAATAACGAGGATCCCTTAATTTGACAGTATTTAGTTATAGATTTAGTTGGGAGGTTGCTAAGCACGATAGAAGAGCTATCGTCTCGTTCGACACAGTTTCTAGAGTGGTTAGCAAACATCTCAAGTGCACCCACGCGAGAAGGACAATCAAAGCGCGCGTAGTGTTCACTACATTGTATAAAACTTATTAGAGAGCTTTAGATTCTAGGACGAGTACGACAACGAGTACGAGATTTTCTCATTACTAAATAGTGCTCGCGCGTGAACCAGCGTCATTTTGGCGGGAAAAAGGGGTAGCTGTCGTCACTCTACTACGAATTTTAGCCAGAATGTCGAAGTGGAGAAAACGAGTTATCAAATGTAGGACGTTTTATCAATTTGCGATCGGGAAAGCGCGTAACCTCCTTCACTAAAGGTAATAGTGCTAACTTTTCTAGTGAAAAATGGTAAAATGAAGCTTTCCGGGGAGTCTATATTTTGAGAATACGCGAAAAAACTTTAAGTCAAATCTCGTACTCGTAGTCGTTCTCTTCCTTGAATCTAAAGGTCTCTATTAGTAAAATCCAACTAGTGGTCTATTATCAATGCTGCGTTCTGATTGGTTGAGCTACTACTAGGCTATATCTTATAGCCCACTAGTAGCGAAAAGCGCGGGCTTTTTGGCGACAAAAAAGGATTAAAGTCTAGCTTTAATTCGCTGACAGTTTCTTATTCTCGGTATTTTTGACCAAGTAGTTGGATTTTACTAAAACAATTATTCCTCTCGCCTTCATGGCCTCTGATGGGCCATTGACTCAGAGCCCTTTCGGGCTTGAGGAATAATTGTTAAATATTTAACACTGTGCCGTTGAACCATTAGTTTTATAGCATATCAAAAAAGAAAACCATTTAAATTATAGGTAGTAAGAGAGTGGAAAGTGTGTTTTCATGTGCTTGCCAATACGAGTAAAGTTCATGCTTTGCAAATTCTTCTCTTAAAAATTTCTTTTGCTGAAATTTTGCAAAATTATAGTTTCCTGTATAAATTGACTTGTGTTGTCATGCGCCAGTAGTAGATTGGTAGTTGGCCTACCAAAGCGCTAGCTTTAGATCTAGCCTGTTTATCTTTTAATAATACATATTGTTAATCTCCTTGTATTTTTTACATGCCATAATCGAGATGCAACTATAAATAAAGGAAATGAGTAATGATTAACTGCAGGTAAATATTAATATCGTTATTGAGCTATGATTGACTTTATAATCAAGATGGCATTTTGTATGATTCATATGCTAATTGATTAATTGCTGGTCTGTACATGCTTCGCTGTGCAGCCTAAATTAGACCTCGGCTAGTTTTACATTTAACCTACTTTAAAATTCCGTAAATCCTTTATGAAGCCTCCCTCTCTAATAAGCACCCTCCCCTCCCCTAATTATTCTTTGCTAATAAGTGATAGACTGTATTAATCATTCATGACCGTAAAACTGTGTGTGGACTGATCCAGAATGGTTTACCAGCTGGATGTTTGGATTTGTTTCTTATCCTGGGCTGCGTGACTTCCAACTTTTTTTACTTGAGCTTTTCCACTTTGTATTCTGGTTCTTTATGGAGAACTGATAGCATCGTCTTTGCTAAATAGAATAAGCCCCTCCTCTAAAATAGATCCCCCGTCTCTTTTACGCCCCCCCTCAAGTGGGTTTGAAATGAATTTTTCCCCCACCCCCCCAACTCGCCGAGGGGCTTAATTAAGGATTTACCGTACTCAACTTACTCCAGGAAGTATTTGAAAACTTGCGCTATGAACCCGGCCACGGAACAGCAAAGCACATTATTCAATTTATTATTTTTGTCATTTTTTGTTCGATCCTATAATAAAATTCCTTTGAATTACTGGTTGAGTATATAATCAGTCAAGTCTTTCAAGGACCTCTAAAGTCGCCGAGAGCATCGTAAGGCTTATCAACCTACAATTCTTGATTAAATTAAAGCGAATTCACGAAGTGCATCAATTAGGATCGACACGTGTGGGAGTTATATTGTAAATTAATTTTCCACTTTTGTATTATAGTATCTTGTGAACACCAAAACAATAAAATTGTTTTTTGCTTTAATTCAAATGTTTTGAAATTGGCGGTGAGACTAGATGCTATTTTGAACTGCAATTCTTAAAACACTATAAAATATTTTACGTTGATGACTCGCATTAAGACAACTTTGAATCTCTGTTTAAAACACTCTAAAAATATTTGACATTAATGGCTTGCATTAAGGAAAACTTGATTCTCTATTTACAAAAGTACTTGTTTACTGGGTAAAGCATTGACATCTGAGGTCATGGCATGAGGTCCAAAGTGTCTTTTCCCCTAATGTATGTTCCCCTAAACACCTGCATTCGACATAAAGGAAACTAGAAGACAACTGGAGCCGAAATGTGTCCCTCAATTGTTTCTGGGATCGTTACTGGAGACGCGCCACTCAGCTATTGGCTTATTTGTCCCCTGGCCCTATTAACAGTCCCAGAAGTCTTTGCGAAGTTAACTCGTCCCAGTTTCCTTTTGGTTTCTAAGGTGGCGAATTTTCATTCGGCATATATACACATATTCACATATTTACAGTTCAATTGCAGACAAGAGAGAAAATTCTCTCTTTGCACTGACTAGTGATGAAAACTTATGCCCCTATATTCATATTAGACGATCTTGTATGGTCCTTGTTATTGCTATTAGTATTTTAGTAGGTTGATATAGTTTGTAGGGAAAACTGGTTATCAGACCCGAGAAAATGAAAACCAATTTTGAATAATGGCGCTGCAGGTTATATTCGGAGTTCCCTGGCGGTGCGCAATATTTTGTTTGTAAAAAGCAGCGGCCACAGAACTGGAACAACTCATTCATTCATTATCTCCTCCCTATTACCCATACCAATAGCATGAAGCGGGTTCTTTTACAATGCAGTTAAACAAAACTGTGGAATAATGTCAGCGACAATGATCAGTGAGTCCGCTCTTCTGGTGTAAAGAAGTTCAAAAGAAATTACTTTGATTCAGTCATGTGTAAATTCACGCCGACTGTTTTAAAATTGACAGAATATTTTAGCTTTCAAATGATTTAATATTTCTTATCTTAAGGTACTATTTAGGTTTTTATTTATGTGTAAATTCGAGTAAATTCTTGCCTGAGAAGTTAAGAATTGACAGAATTAGTTTTTAAGGATTTTAGAATGTTAGTAGTTTCATAGGGCCATAAGGGAGACTACAGTGTGACTGAAATCATGCGCCCTACTGAAATAAAGTGTCATTCATGCATTCACTTCCGCTACGCTCCCCGGAATACACGCTGCACTAAAGTGTGGCACAAAACCTATCCCAGTGGCGGATCCAAGGGAGGGGCCCGGCCCCCCTTATCTTTAGACCAAGCTGAGGCCCGAAAGGCCGAATAATTTTTTTTGGAGACCGCCCCCCCCCCCCCCCCCTTATCTAAGGGTCTGGATGACCGCCCCCCGCCCCTTATTTCAAGGCACTGTATCCGATATGTAACGCTCCACTTATGTGTGAATAGAAGCTTTATACTATCCGGTATGGTTTTCGTGCCGGCGCAAGAGCTATTTAGGGCCTGTTTACATGAAGGTGGGGGACCCCAGGTAGGTGAGGTAATATGTGGCGGGTTACCCCACCTAACATGTAAACGTGATCACATTAAAATGAGAGATTATAGCAACAGGTGAGTTACCTCACCTAAGCGGGTTACCTCACCTATCTGGGGTACCCCACCTCCATGTAAACAGGCACTTAGTATAGAATGAACATAGTCTCACTTTTCATACACGTGCCAATTGCACGATGACTTTATTTGAATCTTTCAGTTTGCTGCTTTCCATGTGCAAATCAGGATTGATCTCAAGGGTTTGAATAATTTATACAGGAAAACAAATACGAAATGAATTCTGCTAGTTGTAGTTACCTGACGTCATTGTGAAAATAGCCTACACCTACAGCATCTCGTAAATCGCTTGAAGCTACCTGAATATGCCTATTTGTTAGGCAGCTAACACTCGCAGTATGATGGAGAAAATAATACCTTATCCTTATGTGACGTGCAAACCCCATCTGCGGCTCACCATAACAACGCCGCCAAGCTACCTGACTCAATCAATTTCAGTATGTTGCCCATCTAAAAGTATCTCAACGCCCTTGAAAATCGGAGGTCATGTCAAATTCTTAAAAAATAAGGGCTAACGGTGTTTGAAGTAAACAAATTTCCTGAATAGTTTAGTTTTTATTAGGGTCAGTTGTGACAAGAAGAATATAACTTTTGACAGGCCATTTATGAATCTGCTTGAGAGCGGGGCTTAGTACAAAGCTATTGATATGAAAAAAATATTTCATTCCCATACAAATAAAAGAAAAGTTTTACACTCAATAATAATAGTAATAATAATGAGAATTTTTGAAACTCGGAAATGACCCATTTCTGGTTTACCTTATTTACTGGTTTACAAGAAGATACCCAGAGTTGAGAGGCTTTGCCCCCTTTGTAATAGATCCGAAATTGGTGATGAATTCACTATTTGTTGAAATGTACCCACTCATCACTTTCTCATATAAGGGGTATCTTCTTGGAGAGCCTATACTCGATAAACAGTAATTTTACGAATATGTCTTGTAAGGCACTATTTTTATATATCATGTCTTTGTGTGATGAAAACATCATAAATCTCAGTGCCTCTTATATTGAAAATATTCTAAATTGTTAGGCATCCGAACTCTAATTAAACTTTCTTACCATACGAGTAGCGTAGAAGCCGTACATAGCCAAGTAATTTTTCTTTTATGATAATGTTCAATCGTTCCTTTCTTTCTTACTTAACTTTTATTTTACTTTTTTTATTTATTATTGTTTTGGTCTGAAATCTTCATGTCGAAGATAAAGTCAATAAAGTTGTTGTTGTTGTTATTATCGGCTGCATTATTGGATATTGGGTGAAGCGAATTCTCCCATCTTCATATATAGGATGGCTGAAAACTCTAAAACAGTTTGAGGCCAAAGTGACTTCTTCCTACGGACTCGGGCAATTGTTGTTCCGTTTTAGCAGCAGAAAATTTCAAACAGAGATTTATCGAGAACGCTGTCATTAAAATGACAAAAATTTGTACGGCTCAAGAAAGTCGGTATGAAATACAAGCTCTTGTACGCTATAAGTCTTATTAGCTTCAAAAACGAACGCCTAGTTTTTTCACAAATTATGGAAAAGTAATTATGGCAATGGCGTCACCGTGTTGCCATGGATACATCGATCTCGAAAGAGGGACTTTTGGAAACCTCAAGCCATACCACTTTTCAAATAAGCGATACAATATTCTATTTCCTGCTTTCTTTCAGGTAATATCTTCGTATTTTGAGTTCAAATAAAGAGAGTAGGTATTGTTAATGAAAAACCGAGTCAGGTCACCTTAAATAACAGCTTCCATACATCACTTAATTCAACCAGGCTATGAATATCACTTTGTATTGATGCCCAGTGACTGACGGATAACTATATTTACATTTATCACCAAGCAATAAAGGAATCTCAGTGCAGCACTGCAGAAATTAACGGCGGTCATGATGAGTCAGGTCTTGGTTTGACGTCACATTTAATGTTCTTTTTCCATGTGGTTTTGATTATTCGTAACTTTAGAAAGAAGGTTATGTTGAATTTCTATTGGTTTTACCTTTATTCTGACATTACAATTTTGCTGTTTGAGCAAAAGTTTTGCATCTAGCTAGCAAGCGAGTACTATGTTTAAATTGTAAAAAGGTACGTGACATAAAAGACGGACGAACCACAAATACCCCAGGGCGCAAAATTATGCGCTTCGGAGAATTTTCATTTTACCAAAACACCGAATCGTGCTAAACCGTTTTAGCATAATCAAGAATAATTCCGCGGAAAGTCAGCTCAATAATTCAAATAAATCATGGTTGAAGGGCTAATTTATAAATTGGGTCTCGTGGTTCTTGAAAAACTCCCTGACTTCCCAGACCTTTTTAATATAGTGTCAGCCAACCGTTAAGTAAAGTTACTTAACTGACGTAAGTAAACCGCTAAGTAAAGTTACTTTTTAGCAATAACTTCTTCCGTTATATCATTAATGCTGCTCTCGTTAGAGTAAGCAAATTTCTGACTACTACATACAGCAAGGACTGAGATAGTAAGGAAATAACTGTGTAATCCGCCAAGGTAAGCGTTTTACAATTTCACTTAAACTGACAAATTATTTGATCGCCTGAGGAAAGAATGTCTTGAATTGAATGTGTTCGCTGCTAATGAGGTTTGATTGCGCCTCACTAGATCTGTAGTAAAATAAGCAGTTCTTCGGAAGAAACATCAAGTCAAGCTCTTAAATCATACTTGACTGAAAAACCGGAGTGGTATCGGGGGAAATTCTGAAGGAAATGCTGTATTTGAACAGATCCAGGTCCTTGTGGTGCAGTGCCTTGTGCTTTCTGCCATGTATCTCAGGTTTTCTCATGCGCTGTTGTTAAGATATTTGTACAATAGTTCAGAATCGTTAAATTCTAGCTTGAGAGGAACGTCCAGCCAAACTTAGAACTATGCTACAACCAGTTGCAAAAATGATGAGACACTCCCACGGAAAAACGACCTTTCTTACTTCAAATCGCTCCTGGTCACAGGTCTGTTTTTCTCTCCTTATCAGGACATTCTGTAGATTGCATCAAGAAAGTAAAGAAAACTTTGTGATATACACTTAAAACCTTCTTGACTTACATATCTTTTTTGTACAAGAACGGCAAACATTCTCCGATTTTGCATTGAGTGCTCTTATTGCATAGGGATCAAATGATTGTTCAGTAATTCAGCATTTTAAATAGAACCATTTTTTAAGAAGAACATGTGATTTAAGTCTAGTACAGACGCTACGTTGCTATGTTGCTCAATATCAAGTATTCGCGTATAACAGTGTCTTTGATTACCATACTTAATGCATAGTGGAAGAGGCCCTTGTTAAGTTGTTTCAGCAATAGCAGATCGCATATGTAAAACTAGTATTATCGATCATAATCTTAAAAAAATGGTTATAGATAGCAAGTCAAACTTTTTCTTTCATTTTATTTTGGCGGTCAATTTAACAAATAGAGCATCCAGGTCTGCCTCGATAGCAGAGCCGTGGCCATCTTACTCCTAAGATTTAAGGAAACTTTTCGTGCCTTATTTTTATCCATCTTCTCTTTAATTTTCTTTATTTTTTCCTTAAACGCATCATAGTTATTAATAAAAGTAGAATGGAAACCCGTTAGACTCTTTGTTTATATGTTTTTGTTAGCTTTTTTGGATCTGACCGTGCACAACGTTCAAAAGCTTTCCTATCATTTTGCACTTACTGACCAATAGAAACATTGCATTTATTTATTCAGCCGAAAAACACAAAGGATTGTGCGCGGTCAGGGAGCTTCCAACATAAACTACAGCGCCGTTGTTTTCCTAATCAGTCTCGTCTACTAGCTATGGTCACATTTCATCATACTCAAAGAATGACATTTTCTCTAGAAACTAAAGAAACTTAATATCAACAAAGATATTATTAAAACATTTTTATCGCATTCCTTGGAGAATTAATCAAGCTGAAACTCTTGGAGCTGTTAAGTGTTCGTATCTGGCCACAGAAATATCCTAAAAGTATTTTCAAGAGAATTTAGTATCTATCTCTTCTCGCCCACGCTGTCCAGTACATTTTGTGCAACAACAAATGATTAAGGCTTGTGGTCATGATCAAATGTAATGTATATTTTGCAGAATGAAACCATGACATTTAATCAGAGATTTCGCTTGAATCTGATCCAAGAGGCTAAGACAGAGCTAGACTTTCTTGCTTTGGTAGATGATTTTCCCAGTTTGTATGCGGGTCCAGTTCTCAAAAATGCTATCAGGAGGTATGAAATGTTCTGGCTCCCACTGGCAGCCAGAGAGGGTAGCGCCAGTAGACTCCTTGCAGCGCCATTAGACATTGCGTGGGTGTGGTATCTTCACATGTTGTCACCACAGGATTATGAAGAGGACTGCATGAACATTGTCTCTCAAGTTGTTGACCACTTGCCCATGAACAGATATCAAAGAGAACGAGGTCTACAAAACGCACGATACTTGTGGCAGAATGCATATCCTAAAGAATGGTTTGAAGTCGACTTAACCTATCCTACGCCATTTAAAATGCCGTACAGACTGAAAATTCGTTGTGACATCGAAAAAGCATCTTATAACCAATCCAAGTTCTATTATCAAGTATCACTCCCACACTTTAGCGATAGCAAGTTTCTGGAAAGCGCTGTTGAACGATACGAACATCATTTGCACCTCAAGAGCCAAAATCCACAAGTTTCCATGGTCCCGTGCACCGATATGGACTTGATTTGGCACGCACACCTTCATCACCCGCTGAACTATAAAGAAGTAACTTCAGAAATGTTCGGGTCAGTAGTCTATCCTGGAATCTATGACTCAAGTCTCAGCCTTGGACTAACTTTGGACGATTCTGAGACTGGTACGAGGGCTGTACCTTCTGCAGAGGGTTTCAAGTATGACAAACCAGGAACCGTGTACAGAGGTGAACCACCTCAACCCTGCTCTCCACGACAAAATGGGCTTTACTCCTCCTTAGGAAGGCTCCGCTATGTCACGCGAATATTGCAAGTAGAGCTGGTAAATGTGGATGTGAGCAAAAAGTTTGCTGTCCGAATTTATGATCCTATGGGCGGTCTGATAGTGGATACAACGATTCAAGGTGGAGTCCGTCTTAATTTAATGTCCCAGTGTATCATTGACAACGAAAACCGTCACACACTCACGGTATCTTTACACCAGAAATCACTACTTGGTTTCGAAAGGTCTATTGGTTCATCTGGATTGAATTTGCTGTCCTTTATTGATGCATATACATACGGTGGAATACCTCAACAGCCTTGGGTGATAGATGTTCCCTTTGCAGCTGCACAAGCTATCGTGAGACTGTCAGCCATGTTGGACCTTCCGTCCATCGAAGGTTATCGATTCAAAGTTCAGCCAGACCCTTACTTCGCAAACGTTAACCATCCTTGTTTTGTACTCAGTTTTGCACAGTCGATGTTCTTACCCAAAGATTTTGCAAAAACGTACCTGCCCTGCGAATGTGCAACTCACACTTTGTTGGACTGCAGAGGGCGGGAGGCTTTCAAGTGTCGCGTTGTCCACAGTATTGAAGGTTTGCTATCGGCGGTGGAGATCATCAGTGTTCACGGTGTTGTTGTTGCATCTGCTCACACAATGGATCTCAACGCTCTTCCCGAAAAAGCAGCGATTGAAGATTACACGAGATGCGCTTATTTAAACCGCGTGGAGGGCGAGCGAGCGATGGTTATCAAAGGTCGAAAGGACTGGGGCATCTGTATTGGGAAATGGCAGAGAGGCAAAATGTTCAATCGTGCAGCAGGCCAAGTGGAAATCAAATTTTTCAA
The DNA here is from genome assembly GCA_964035705.1 of Porites rus. Classification (NCBI taxonomy): domain Eukaryota; kingdom Metazoa; phylum Cnidaria; class Anthozoa; order Scleractinia; family Poritidae; genus Porites; species Porites rus. The sequence goes on from OZ037993.1 coordinate 6,552,072, forward strand.
GCTCAAGGGACTGAGAGGCTGGTGTGAAGTACGCAAATTCAAGGGTGGCCTTTACTTGGTCTACCTGGAGCCAGCTGTCTTTGTTTACGTGGACTTAAAGAGAGGATTGTTTGTGTTTTCCCCATCGGCGCAGGATGTTCCAGAAATCGTTGCTTTTGCTTTCTCGATGTCCATTCTCTATTTGCTCTGCAAGCCTTACAATCCGACAGCGGCGAACGTTTCGTCACCATCCTTTCACAAGAAAGCCAGAAAAGATAAGGTGACCCCTATGCTTCTTGCTGCTGGATACAAAAGCTCTATAGTTCCAACAAATATCTATCTTTCAAGAAGCATTAAGGGCTCTTCAGCATCCGGTCCATCCCTGGACGGTGTGGGAACCTACGATCTTGATTCAGAATCTGGTCCTGATTGGATTAGAGAACTCCTCAAGAAAAAACCGGAAGCATTATTGTGGTATCATATGAGCGGTGTGCCCTACGAACTTCCGACCAAAAAGGAACGTAGCAGGAACTCCAGGAGCTCGGGAGGAAGTTTCCTTTTTGGGTCAGGAGGGGGAGGAGGAGGTGACGGCGGCGGAGGAGGGGGAGGTGACGGCGGAGGCGGGTGTTAAGACAGGAGAAACGGATGTTCTGGCCTAGTAAAGAATCGGAATATGGACTTGTGCCAGCTTGAATGTAGGCTGCGAAAGAGTTTTAAATCTATAATAATGTTGCTATACTAGTATAGCGATTAAGTTTAGGTCTGTTAGAAGTTCAAAAAGAAAACACTGTAACATTTTCACGACATCACGAAGGTGCAGGAAAGCACAACATCTTACCCAAATCAGTGAACACGGAATGTTAAAATGTTGCAGAATCACTGAGAAATACTGCTGGTATTACTGTAGTTTTGAAATAATTATTCAAATTTTAACTATTTTTGCTTCATATATAATTAAGTAGCTAATATGCTTTTGTATAGTGTTACATGAGTATCTTATGAAGAATTATGGAGATCGAGGAGCTCTGAGATCTCCATAGTTCTTCTTATGATACGAAAGCGAATTCAATAATTGTTTTATTATTCATTTAAAATAATTCCTTGTTTAAAAACATAGCTAAAACACGCCTACCTCCATCGATGCTAAGTTCAACTTCGAAAGTGCACGTTTAAAATTGTTCAGCTCCGCAAATATTCTCCAAATAGCAGATGTCGCCCTTGGAGTTGTCTTCTTGCTGTTCTTGGCATGTTTTTAGCTATTATTTCACCTAGAGTTTACTCTTGAAACGGGTGAAATGTCCGCCATTTTTGTTTTCACAACCAAAACAACTCAACCCCGTCACCAGGTCTTCGCGGTTAATGGTGCATTAACCTGCAAGGACGCTGCACTTTTGACGTCATTGGTTCATTGATCGCAAAATGCTTCCAAATTTGGTCATCAGTAGCTGGTTACGGTGAATTATGCTTCTGCTTTTAGCCAATCAGAATCGGGGAAATTTTTTTTTAAATGAATAATAAGGTTGGTTTATACACACTTATTTCATGACCCACACCTTTTCTTTTGTTATTGCTCGATCCAATACCACTTCATACACTTTTCGAGATTCTGTAAATAAATTAAGTATTCCACAGCTACGCACTAATTATCTCCGTAATAGTTTTCGCTACACTGGTGTTGTTCTGAGCAATAGTCTTCATGAACCTTTATGGCAAGCAGAATCCCTACGTAATTTTAAGTCACTTTTGCACAGTTATTATACTGATATCAAGTAAGGCACGGCATTCAGGGAAAACAGGCTTTTTTTTCGTATATAGTTAATTGAATAATTTTATTACTCAGACTATTTAGCGAAACCCAGTAAATGTAATTAAGGTTTATAAAACTCTTTGTATTTTATGCCTGATGAATCTGTACAACCGTGCATAAATAAAGATAACTTACTTACTTACTTACTAACAACCTTTATTTAACTTATCACCCTCTTGAATATTCAACAAACTGAAAGTCCGGGGAAGGGCCGGGGAAGGCTGTTTGGGAAAGTGCAGCGTTGATAAGAGAAATATTAACACTGTGTGTGCTGTGTCATTAGGATAATACAGTGAAACCTCCTGTTGGCGACAACCCAACATGCAAAGATTTAGTGGTCCCCGCCTTGGTGGTCCCCTAAGGGAGGGAGGGAGGGAGGTACTAGTGAGTTAGTGGGGCTGATGAGGTGAATTCATAACTATTAATTAGGAATTCATCTGTATAAATCCCTCGTTTGAGGTATTTATAGAGATAAATCCCACGACTGAGGGGTTTTTTTAAAAACAAACCCCAAAACGAAAAAATTCATAGAAATTAATTCTCATAAAAGTTCTCGTTGCAATTAATTGCAATTCAACTTTGCTGTTTCTGACGACATAAAATTCCTGCTCTAGACCAATTTAAACTTCGACGACGAATTTGCTGAGCTAATAATTAAGTTCGTCCTTATTAGTGATATTCAAAATCTCTGGATTGACGTACAACTGCGATGTTCGTTCGCAACAAAGTTTTTTCGCAAAGGCGTCTTATTTTATAAGCCGTACGTCTACTTTCATTGACGACGAAGAATTTTTAGTGTTGTCTGACCTTTTCGAATGGAAAAATCTCTGCTTTCCGTACGAAGGTTATTCAACTTTCAATCTGAATGACATGACCGAGTCCGAGTGTCTGTCAGAGTTTAGATTTGGAAAAAGAGACATTCTGATGCGATAGCTGTTTTCCATATAAAGTTCAGTTCCTCTATATTAAAGATATATCATTTGCCTGACCTAAATACGTACAAATAAATTTGTCACTTACGAGTTCGCTCGCTCGGCCTGCACAGCTCAGTGTTGTCTTCGAAGTAAACACAATTCATCAGCCAAATTTTCAATCAACATCGCTTGTTAGGAGAAAAAAGAAAGGATACCTGGATTAACGCGGTGAAAAAATACAAAGCCCTTGAAAAATCGCTTAAAAACAGGGAGTTTATACCTGCCGAAGCTTGTGGATTGCAGGACGACGTGATTCTACTGTGTTTGGATGAGACAACGACGACGAAATTTGTTAACCGCGCTTGCGCAGTGCACGCTATCTCACTTCCGGTCGTCGTCGTGGTTCTTAAGTTCCCTAACCACGACGACGGCTTGGTCGACGACGACCGGAAGTGAGTTACAGTGTACTGCGCAAGCGCGACTAGTAAATTTCGTCGTCGTGGTGTCGTCGACGACGCCAGACAAAGTAGAGTCACGTCGTCCTGCAATCCACAAGCTTCGGCAGGTATAAATCCACTGTTTTAAGCTATTTTTGAAGTCCTTTGCATTTTCTTTTCCTCGTAAATCCAGGTATCGTTCCTTTTTTCTCCTTACAAGCGATGTTGATTGAAAATTCGACTAATGAACTGATTTTTACTTTTAAGCTGTGGAGGCCGAGCGAGCGAACTCGCAAGTGATGAATTTATTTGTACGTATTTAGGTAAGATAAATCATATATCTTTCATATAGAGGAAATAAACTTTATATGGAAAACAGCTATCACATCAGAATATCTCTTTTTCGAAATCTAAACTCTGACAGACACTCGGACTCGGTCATGTGATTCAAGTTGAAAGTTGAATAATTTCGTGCGGAAAGTAGGTGTTTTTACACTCGAAAAGGTCAGACAACACAAAAAATTCTTCATCGTCAATGAAATTAGACGTACGGCTTAAAAAAAAAAGATCTTGCATTAACTTTGTTGCGAACGAACATCACAGTTTTACATTTGTGTTTACATTCAGTGTCGTCGTCGTCGACCTACCGACCGACTGCATCTTAAGTTTCCTTTTTCCCGCCGAAACTGACGTTCTCGTTCCAGTCTTTTCCCAGTCAACAGACGTCGTCGTCGTGGTTCTTAAGTTCCCTAATGTCTCACTGTCTCCGATGATTTGGATCAAATCGTTGCGTTCCTCGCCCATTCAGACCAGACACGGACTGCCCTAGTCTCCCTCGCAGCCGTTTTTGGATGTCACGCAACGCTCCCCCAAAGTTCTTTTGGAGGAGCGTTGCGTGGCATCCAAAAAACGGCTGCGAGGGAGACTAGGACTGCCCACGACGTGGATGTTTATTCGTGTATTTAGCGGTACATTCGAGAAGCCTTCCTCTTTTCACAGTTCTTCATCGTCAACGATAGCAATCATTCTACGGTCTGCTGAAGTTTTCTGTGGATCTGTCTGTCCTTCCTATGCTAAAATTAGGTTCCAATACTTCTTCCAAAAAACAATTTTGACTCAGAAAAAGCTCTTCGTCGCTGTCCGTGAACTCCATGATAACATGAAAGCGTTAATCGAGCTACTGAATAATCGAACACGCCGACAAAAATGGTCAAAACAACTGAACAAAGAAACCAAAAAATACAAGCAAACTTTCTTGAGGACGCCCCAAAACGTTTCTCAAAACCTTGTCAAAATCTCACGATTTTGTAACTTTCATTTGTTTTTTTAATTTGATGAAGGTGAGAGCGTGCACGTGGCTAGTGCTTTGTTCTCTTGAACAAAAGGTCTTAATTATTGAATCCTGGTAAAACAGGGACCGAAAGCAGCCGAAAATTCGGTAAAAGTTTATAATATTAAGACAGACACATGTGTTTTCCATTTTATAAAGATCTATCAAAAATAATATCATGAAATAATATCATGAAATAAGTTTGATAAATAGCTCGAACGTCGGTATTAATTAATCCATACACATCCCTCGCGTCTACGGCCCTCGAGGTATATATCTCTTACATGTAGTCAAAGTTGGTCAAGTGGAATGGATAAGTTTTGCTGCCCATCATGCAGACTTCTTTCTTAGCTTTTTTGGGCTTGATAGGGTACAACGTTTAATTATCATTCATATCATTTTGACCTTATAGGTGGTTTTCACGTTACGTCATCGCCGCCATGCTGGTGGACGGTAAAAAAAAGATCGCTCATTAGCTCGCTTTGTTTGTCCACCAGCATTTGTTCATTTTTCACCATTGTTATTTGTGTCTCCCGAGATTGCATGAAAACCACCTATTAGCCAACAACTACATCACATTAATTTTAATTAATTTGTCAGGCAGACTAACAAAAATTCATTGAACGACCTTTAAGGTCAATTATATTTTAAGAGCCAGTCTATGTATTTTGAAAACAAGCGCCAAAAATTTGGGATCCTCCTCTAAATTAGCCTGAATTTCATCCGCTTACTTCGAGTCGTTATTACTCCCTCAGTGACGACGTTACTGAGGAAGTTATAACGACTCGAAGAAATCGGATCAAATTCAGGCTACCCTTAAATGTGAGTGCAAAAAAACACAAAAAAATGACTCTGTCTAGCTAAATGGGAGCCCAAAAAATCTTAGCCTTCCCCCCAATATGAATGACCACTCCCCGAAACGGTCTTTGGCGTTCTAAAAGTGAAATTTGTGAGACTAGTATTTCAAGTTGCGTGCTTTCTCCCCTTCCTAACTGGTCTTATGAGACTTACCGTATTTCCTCTCCTAATAAGGAAGTAGGGGTGCTTATTCAACGAACGAACTGTAACTTTATGTTTCCTAAATCTTTAACAGAAGAACAAAAACTACTGGAACATTATCCTCGTAAACGTTAAGTCATTATTTAAATTTATTTCGTTGAGTAAAACAGTGTTTGGTTATCAAGCATGCCGTAATCCGCATACACTTAATTCACTTTACACAGTAATGTGTCGGTATACACGTCTATAAAATATGGATTATCTCATCATCCTCGAGATCATCCTCGTCAGTGGTATCATTCCTCTTGCACTCCTACTATTTCAGAAAAAGATAGGGAGGGGAAGAGGGCGCTTATTTAGGGGAGGAAGCTCATTAAAGCGGGGACCCTTGTTCGAGGAAATTCGGTATGACAACTTACACAAGACTTAGTCATGTCAAAAGCAACTTGGGATCATACCCCTCATTGAACGGCCTTTTTTTGACGAAAGCGAAATTGAATTGAAATTGAATTGAATTGTGATTGAAACGGAGTATATTGAATTCAACTTGAAAACGTACTTAATTGATATTTAGCTAAATTCGAGGTTACTTAAATGTATGCAAGACGTCCCTTTGACGAAAACAAAGTGTACAAAGCAAAATGATATATTCGGATAGTGGTATTCCACTAGCCGTTCGGTGGGACCTTTACGTGCCTTGGAAAAGTTAAGGTAAGCAGTTGAGAAGTCGTTTTTCACGACCTAAATGGTAAGAAGCCATGGTTGGAAATAATTATGGCCAGTCTCGAGGTAAAAGTTTCGGTGTTTACATCCTTATTTTCATGTTACTTTTATATGGCATTTTTTGCAACTAAAAAGTCTGAATATAGGCTATTCCTTCTACATCTAGCCGCTTTTTGAGAGCTTAGCAAAATTTGCAGCCATTTGGGTGGAAAAGCCGGTCAAAATGCGTGGATTTCTTGCGTCCGATCAGGCCAAAAAAAATTGTAACGAAGGAAAAGGATAGGAAAAATTGTAATAACGAGAAGAAAGGAAGGAACAGAAGAGAAAGAGAGAGAAAAAATAAACACTGGTTACACTTTTGATTTTTTATATCATCTTGGCTACTTTTTTGGCCAATAAAGAGGTCTATTTGACGATAAAGTTTTTTAAAGTCCAGCTAGATATACTTATATATTATAGATATCGAGATTTAGGGCAACAATCTCTAACTCAGTGAGCTTTCTTAAAATTGTTCCTGTATTGAATCCGTCTTTCCCCTGAGACCAACAAACTCCTCCCCGTGTTCTCGACGATGACCTTTCCGTGCCCAGTATGAAAGAAAAAACTTAGGTAAACAATACATCATACATCATGACATACATACCCCACTTTCATTGATTTTAGCTGGGGTGGTCCTAGCCAGGGTGCGATAAAGTCTTAGATCTTTGCAGGGGCGGATCTAGGGGGAGGGTGCAGGGGGTGCGCACCCCGCGCACCCCCCCCCCCCCGCCCCGAAGATGACCTGCGGTTTTCTAATACAACTGGTATTCTGCAAAAAAAATATGTGGTTTATTGGTGTTGAAGTAGAGCAAGAGACGAGTGCACCCCCTCCTAAAAAAAATCCTGGATCCGCCCCTGCTTTGGCTGTGTAGGTTTTGTCGAATTGCTCCGTATCATGATCTTATTTATACCAGACGATATTTAAGACTATTGGACCCATGAAAGGTCTGGCTGTTTTATATAGACCAGTCTCTGAAAAGTTTATCGTCTCTTTACTTGCGACATCTTAAACTTTTGAGAGGAATTAAAACGTCTCTACAGTGCGTTGATTAGACACACTCAGACAACTTAAGGCGTTGAATAGACCCTTCCAGGGTTTTTTTCGACTTTTGATAGAGATCACTAAGCGAATATCCATCAAAACTACTAGAAAGAGGGTCTTAAAATATAGTCAATTACTAAGAAAAACAGATGTTTGTATGGTGAGGGGAGGGAGGTGGGGGGGGGGGGGGGGGGCGAACTGTTACGAATTTGCCCGCCAGCATACAAACGTCCGTAAAATTCTGCGACTTTGCAGAGCTATATCATTAGTTTTCAACAAATCGCTTTCAAACTTGGCCAATTTACCTATTTTAAGGACGCAAGGGACACCTTGGGCTCATTGTTATGCATTTATTTAAAGCGTACTATGCGCCAAAGTAATCTCGTACCCAGATCTCACTCTGGGTAGGAGATTAGCGCGAAAGTACAACGACTCATATCGACATGTTTATGAGATATTCATAACCGGAGGCCCTGTTGTGGAGGGGGGGTGGAGGGGGGCGGGTGTCTTGTTACCTTTTATACCTTTAGCTCTTAAAACAGATATCCCTCATCCCTAATACTTCAAAGAATATTATCCCTAAAAGTCAGGGACCGCGCAGGGGAAGGTGATGGTGGGGGGCCTTACCCTCCCCCTCACTTTTTGCGCGTGAATAAAAAAAAAAAATTACGAAAATTTTTAGTGGCATTCATGGCACTCAGATTGAACAAGATATGACTGTTGCTGTAAAGATGCAATAATTATTGCGATTTATTGCTGAAAGGACGAGCCGAAGCAAGTTACATCTAAATTTTTTCTTTTGTTGGTTCTTTGTCAATTTTAGTTCAATATGGACATAGTATTATGCAGCCATTGTCTCCTGGGTTTTGCGAATACATTAAAAAGGTTTTTCATGACCCTGTAGATATTTCTCACCTTATAATCCAGCCTGCGATCTTATATAACCAATTAAATTGTTCTAAATTGACTAGTTAAATCTATCTCTGCTTGCCAACGAGCGAAGATTTTACCTATATCCGCGCGCTGTTCAATTTTTTTTAGAAATGTCATGAATTACCGTAATTAACGAAAAATAGATCGAACTCAATTCGATTGCATAACCGAAAATTACCTTGAAATACTGACTTTATATAGATAAGTATTCTAAAACTTAACGTAATCATAAACTAATGTTCTGCATTACGTCATCATATAAAGTTACCTTACACTAATCGTGCCAAAATCGCCGTTTCGACCACTGCACCTCAGTGCCACGCATGTTTTGAAATATTCATTGTGTTATATCAAAACCATTTTTATTTTTTATACCAAAACCAATAAGACGGAGCACGTTTCGAAGGTGAGAATTTTTGAAACTCGGAAATGGCCTTTTACGTTTACATTATCAGCTGCATTGTTGGATATCGGGAGAAGCGAATTCTTCCATCTTCATATGTAGGATAGCTGAAAACTCTAAAACAGTTTGAGGCCAAAGTGACTACTTCCTACGGCCTCGAGCAATTGCTGTTCCGTTTTAGCAGCCAAAAATTTCAAACAGAGATTTATCGAGAACTCTCTCATTAAAATGACAAAAATTGATACATCTCAAGATAGTTGGTATGAAATACAAGCTCTTGTACGCTATAAGTCTTATTAGCTTCAAAAGGGAATGTCTAGTTTTATCACAAATTATGGAAAAGTAATTATGGCAATGGCGTCGCCGTGTTGACATGGATACATCGATCTCGAAATTTTGGAAACTTCAAGCCATACCACTATTCAAATTTGCGATACAATATTTCATGTCCTGCTTTGTTTCTGGTAATATCTTCGTATTTTGAGTTGTAATAAAGAGAGTAGGTATTGTTACTGAAAAACCGAGTCAGGTCACCTTTAATAACAGCTTCCATACATCACTCAATAAAGCCAGAATATGAATATCACTTTGTATTAATGCCCAGCGACTAAAAGATAACTATATTTTCATTTATCACCAAGCAATAAAGGAATCTCAGTGCAGCACTTCAGAAATAACGGCGGTCATGATGAGTCAGGTCTTGGTTTGACGTCACATTTAATGTTTTTTTCCTTGTGGTTTTGATTATTCGTAACTTTAGAAAGAAGATTATGTTGAATTTCTATTGGTTTTACCTTTATTCTGACATTACAATTTTGCTGTTTGGGCAAACGTTTTGCATCTAGCCAGCAAGCGAGTACTATGTTTAAATTGTAAATAAGTATGTGACATAAAAGACGGACGAACTATAAATACACTAAGGCGCAAAATATGTGCTTCGGAGAATTTTTATTTTACTAATACACCGAATCGTGCTTAACAGTTATAGCATAATCAAGAATAATCCCGCGGAAAGTCAGCTCGATAGACATCAAATAAATCATGGTTGAAGGGCTAATTTATAAATTGGGTCTCGTAGTTCTTGAACAATTCCCTGACTTCCCAGACCTTTTTAATATAGTGTCAGCCAACCGTTAAGTAAAGTTACTTAACTGACGTAAGTAAACCGATAAGTAAAGTTACTTTTTAGCAATAACTTCTTCCGTTATATCATTAAGGCTGCTCTCGTTAGAGTAAGCAAATTTCTGACTACTACATACAGCAAGGACCGAGATAGTAAGGAAATAACTGTGTAATCCGCCAAGGTAAGCGTTTTACAAGTTCAATTAAACTGACAGATTATTTGATCGCCTGAGGAAAGAATGTCTTGGATTGAATGTGTTCGCTGCTAATGAAGTTTGATTGCGCCTCACTAGATCTGTAGTAAAATAAGCAGTTCTTCGGAGGAAACATTAAGTCAAGCTCTAAATTCATATTTGACTGAAAAAATTGGTGTGGTTTCAGGGGAAATACTGAAGGAAATGCTGTATTTGAACAGATCCAGGTCCTTGTGGTGCAGTGCCTTGTGCTTTCTGCCATGTATCTCAGTTTTTCTGATGCGCTGTTGTTAAGATATTTGTACAATAGTTCAGAATCGTTAAATTCTAGCTTGAGAGGAACGTCCAGCCAAACTAAGAACTGTGCTAGCTGCGAAGATTTGGACTAATTACAGTTTCATCATGTTTTAATTTGAGGTAGTTCACACCGAGGAACAGTAAAATAGCTTGGCAAATACAAAGGAATGGTTTTGAAGAACGTGTGTATTTTTGTCAAGGAGACGCTTTATTCGGTTGATTATAAACAACTTATAAGAGCAGTTGTCTGTAAGATTCGAGCTATATTAAAAAGGCGCTGCCACACTATCTCACCGAATTGGCTAAAAATTGGCATGTAGACTTGATTTGAGGTCTTTAATAAGGAATGGGTAACTTTAGGTTCTAATTCCTCCTACTTCGGAAATTATCGACATGGCCGGTTTTTGGGTGCCTCGGACCGGCGCCATATTGGTTAATAGAAGCTGCTTTTGAGTCGTCGACTACAACCCTGTCTTCAAAGCTAATCTTCCTTTGCCAATACAGATTGAAAGAACAATCCCTCTTTATTGTATTTTTAGAAACTACTTCGAAATTGATAACGTTTTCGCAACGATCGATTAAACTTTTGGTGGGTATACTTTTTGAATTTTTTACACCCGCAAAATTAACAGAATTTTAAAGGCGTATATCTCTTTTGCCACATCGCATTGAAGCTTGCCAAGCTGCCTGAATACTCACTGTTTGTAGTTAAATCGAGTTCATTAATAAAAAAATTGGGCAAATTTAACGGAGCAGAAACAAAAGTAATCAATGGAAGACTGTTCTAGCGACTTTGTCAATAATCTGTACACCGAATACTCGCCAGGTGTTGCCAAAATTACAATGATAATAGAGTTTCTGTCATTAAATCTGAGTGATCTGTGTAATAAAATTAGCCTCTGTAATATTATCGATAACTCTGCTGCGAAAAACAGTATAAAAAAAGGCAGATTGTATAAGGAAAAGGAAAATGAATTTGTTATGTTTACGCTATGACGCGTAAACAAAATCCAACCATCACAGTCGAACAGGAATTTTCCTGATTTTCCTCCAGTTCCTTTACCGAAACCAGAGCTTTTAAAATTAACCATAGTAATGAAAATTGAGATGTATTACCTTACTCGACGACAAAGTTGCCAGTTTCCACCTTGATCGAAAAAAAGTAATATTTTCCCACGCATATCGCGGGTCGTCACGTTCCTTGCCTGGCGTTACAACTCACGTGAAGCCGCCTGGTTTTGAAACAACTGAACTGAAGAATCCGTGAAAATCTTAGCCAGGCAATAAATAATGGAAGTTGATATAAGTTATCATTATTAGTGAGCGAGGATCTATGCGATGATAGTTCCAGCTACATGTATTTACAGCGTTTGAAGATTCACTCAAAACCCATGAGACATGAGCCCTTGAAATAAACATCATTACTTCCGGTTTTAAAAATTGGGCGTTGGCAAAGTAATGAATAGACTCATCCTACTCTGTACACCGTTAACAACGGTTCCGTGTACAATTTTCAGGTATTTTGTCTCAATCACGAAGCCCGTTTTGAGGAGATTCTCGATAAACAGAAAAATTGGTTTGGAAGGGGTTAAGAAGAATGAGGGATGAGCCCGGGACAACAAAAACCACAGTCACCCCACCGAAGGGCTTTAAAACTGTGCGCAAATGCCTCACCCTAGGGACAATTCCAGATTTTTGTTTCCTTGAAAAAGCTTAAAATCGCTAGACAATGCATGGACAACTCAAGACAGTCCTAATTCAAAATAAAGTGAACAGCAAAGAAAATTCAGTTAGAGACCAGAGTGTTTATCCGATATCGCGAACAATAAGGAGTGATTGAAGATGTGTCTGCAGTTTAAGGTAAAATCATTTACCATGCTCACGGACCTTTCGACAACATAAGTGTACCGATTGACGTAATATCAGTGGTAAAAAACGAACGCTTTTTACTGTAGGACGATGACGTCATCATACAAAAGGCGTCTTCACTCTGGCATCCAGAATTTCAAACAGTCAAAACCTAATTTTCTCTGCTCGTCAACTCAAAAACGCCTCTGAGGGCAAGTAGTGGTAATGTGCTTGTTAGTAAGACGTCCAACATAAGGAGACATTCATAATCAACTCGGTTAATGCATTGATAAAGGGAAACTTTCTCCTTTACCCTTAGGGACAGAGTTTAAAGGCGCAAAAGATTTTTAGTTCAGCTCTAGCATGTGTTGTCTAGCGATTTGCCTTGAGCTTCTCTTCTTCCTCCGCCGCGACGACTTCGTGATCTATTTTAATGGGTGGTTTTCTGGAACTATCCTATGGCTTGTCCTTTCTGGTCGTCACTATATTAGCGAACATGTTTCAATTTCTCTCCAGCAAAAGTCTCTATCAGGAGCGTAGCCAGGACTTTCCAGGTGTGCGGAAAATTTCCAAAACTTAGCCTAACATCTTACTCAGTTCTCTCTCAACGTTTCCCCACTACATTTGCTAATTCTGTTAACTAGGTGAGGTTATGCGTGGATGAAATGGCACTTGCAATCGGTGAGAAAATTAGGTTAGACAATTTACCCTCAAGGACGACTCTCAGGTTTTGCTGACATCTTCCTTAGAAGAGATAAGTGAAGCTTTGCCTTCCCCACTCCGTGTAAAAAAATGTCGTTCGGCTGTTCAAACTACTTTTAGAAAACAACAAACTTCCCAACTTTAATTTTTAATAAAGGTATAAGGGTAGGAATCCAAATTGTTTTGGAGTATTTCACTGATTTTAACACGATGATTGTAAAGTAGGGTCTAGTGAGTACGAGGGCTAATGCCCCATCGTAAAAATCTGAAATTGAAAACAAAAATCTTGTATAACCGAGTAGTACACAATTTTAGTTATTTTATTGAGTTGTGAAAAATTACAAATTTGTTTCTTCTTGAATGTGTTATACTCTCATCCATTCAGTCTTTCCGATATGCCCGTCGGATAGCGGAAGTTAACGTAAATGATCGACTACCTGAAAAGAAGCTACCATCCTAACTTTCCACATTCGGGTCTTTTCCCTAGCCATAATTTTTTTCCCTCAAGGAATTTTTCTCTGTTTTACATAATAATTGGTCTTGCATTCAGCTTATCGGTTTTGAGAGCCTAGTCCTATGCCGTATTCTGATGCGATCTACTTTATGTAGCTTTCCCCTCATCTAAGAGCTCCTTACTGAACAAAAACGGCTTTAATTGAGTCTATTCAAAGAACTAGCCAATATTTTTCCAGCGGTAAGCACAATGTTCCTAATTCCCCCTAGTCCCCTTCTTAGACGCTTTCATGTGCATCAGGTGTTAAATTTTCTTTTCATAAGCTACAATGCTCATAATCGCGCATTCTGATGTCATTTTTGCTTAAAAAATTAAAAATTAGTTTATCGAAGAAAGAGTGAATTAAAGGTGTCATGAGGCGTTTGTGATTTCATGAACTATTTAACGCGGTCCTTTTCTTACGGCTTATGTCCGTTGGTGAAATTGCTACTTGGGTTTTCTTGGATTGAAAAGGGCGGGCTCTTTCTAAACGTGGCGTTGTTTATGGGACCTTAGTATTCAGAACAGAATCAGTCGATGGCAAACAACGAAAAGGCTTTTATGTGGTAAGTTACAGTGATGAACCTTGCCTCGAGATGGTCATATTTTTGTACATACCTTCATGCAATTCAGTGTTGGTCTGAAAATTTTTTGTTATGGATGGGGGAAGGGTGGGGGGGGGGGGGGGAGAGAGATCAGAACATGTACCTCGTGTTGTTTACGAGACATTAAAGTAATGAAAACTGTTAAACAGTCTTCTACGAATCAAAATAGTTGCAAATGCTTACGGGAGGCCCTAACTATATGATGATTAGAAGGGCTATATTTGGAAAGGTGCATGGTCGTGGAGTTAAGGAGATTTGACTAATCAACCAATTTCCCGCTAAACATAAGGGCGTGGCCAGTGGCCCCAAAATTGTGTTCGCTCGCCCCGGGCTGGCTCGACTTTTGGGATACGGTTATGGGGTTATAAACAATGAGTTCATCATCTATATAGCCTACTCGTCCCAAAGTGACTGCATTTCGCTTTTCAGAGACCCATCAGTTACTGTATGACCCTCTCCGATCAGATTTTATGTCCGTGGTACTGGTGGTGAGGTCAGTCTACAAGCAGAGTCGTGAAAAAACACCGCCACTTGAGCCTTTACGTTCAAAACATTCCTGGCTATCGGGAAAAAAAGAAGGAGCTTTTAAAAATACTAAATAAAATGTCATTTCAAATTTCACTTTGTCACCGTTCGAAAATTATTGTGAATCAGACCGAATGAAAGTTCACTCAGAGAGGGGGAGGGGGGAGGGGGGTTGGTAGTTCTTAACAGTTCCAGTTAGCTAGAAAATTAAAAGTTACGAAAAAATAGTGGGCGAACTGCAGAATACATGCAAGAATGAGAAAGAAAATAGAAAACAACTTCCTGTTCAAATTCGGGTGAAACGTTTAATAGCGTCAAGAAGACTGAACTTGATTGAGGTTGTTCATTTCAGTTCCGTTCCAGCGTGCAGCTCCCTGTCCTCCTAAAAATAGCTTCGTCTCGCACCGATCATTCCATGTCATATTTTGCGGACTTATTATTCAGTAATGACGGTACGATCAGGTAATTTGACTTGATGAGTTCTTTAATTTCATTTCATGTACTAGTTTTATATCTTACGCTGGAAAGATCTGCCAAACAGTGTACATTAGCAAAGGTAGGTTCCTGTTTACACGTGTAATTATCGAATACCATACAATTTGCATAAAGCTACAGTGCACAGTTGGTTTTTCTAGCCTTTTGATTAAAATTGACAACGTTTGCGTTATCTTTGCCTAAGAAAATATGTAATTTGTAGCTCTATACAGCAAAATACTACAGAGAAAATTGTAACTGTGCAGTACACGAGCGGCTCCCGATTGGTCTGGGAATTCGAAGAGCGAACTTGAGCTAGTACCGTGTGTAACAAAATTTATAATTTTCATTTTAGCGCATATTTCTGCTCTTCGCAAGATCAGAATCAAAAGATCATCTGTTTACATTACAAGGGAGGGTTTTTTAAGCGATAAATAGGGTTTAAGAGGCACGATAAATTTTTAAAGAATTTTCTTTTCAAATATTCACCGAATTTTGTTTTGAAGTTTTAGCGGCCAAGTGGCTGAACCACTGCGCATTCATGCAATCATATTTCTGTTCCGTTGCATTTGCCCAATTATTTTATTCAACAATCTAACTTAGCTATAAACAAACTATGTTTAGTTAAAATGGCTTAGTCTAAATCGATGTGGCATGGGTGATATTGGTCTTCCAATTTCTACCAAATTTGTGTACCTTTTAAGTACCGAAAAAGTGCTGTGAGAAGTTATAGCCGTTCGTAGCTCAGGCTTAACCATTTTCAGATAAGAGTAGGTAAATGAAAGGAGGAAGGATAGTTCTTTGCAACTGTATGAGTCACGATTAAGTTATTTTAATGATAAGGCTAGAATTAATTACTGTAAATCTCCTTCAGTTCACCAACATGGCGGCCGCTCGAGACCTCGTCAAAACTGTCATTCCTGTATCTTTGAAACCAACGAGAATTCGAACCTTAGAATATGCATTCAGTATTTAGGACACCACTCTAAGACTACATGCCAAAAATCAGCCAAATCGATGGGGTACCGTGTCAGGCCGAAGTTCGAATTTTACAGAAAATCACTCATAAATACGCATACAGCTTGAGGATATTATTTTTTTTTATGTGATCATCGTAGTTATAACTGCTGTCACTACGCAACCAAGGTCCTTAGCTGCCTCTACGGGACATTCTGTTTCGTGACAAGCAAATTTCTCAGTTGTTTTTTGTCGCGAAACATTATGTCCTAAAATGACTTCATAATCATTCCCACTCTCCAGTTTTTAGTTGCACGAATTTATACCCCACCAGGAGAAGAATTTCACTTTTTTGGTACGTGAAACCACGAGAAAGAAAAATCGATACCAAATTTTTTTCATTTTTCTCTCCTAATCAGGACATTCTGTAGATTCTATCAAGCAAATAGAGAAAATTAAAACCTTCTTGACTCGCGATAAATTACATACACATCTTTTTTGTACAAGAAAAGCAAACAATCTCTGATTTTCCGTTGAGTGCCGTTATTGTACAGGGATCAGAGGACTGTTCAGTAATTCAGCATTTTAAATAGAAACATTTTAGAAGAAGGGCATGCGATTTAATTCTAGTACAGACGCTACGTTACTATGTTGCCCAATATCACGTATTCACGCATAAAAGTGTTTTTGATTACCTGACTTAATGAATAGCGGAGGAGGACCTGGGCAATAATCTTTTTAAGTTGTTTCAGCAATAGCAGACCTTATATGTAAAACTAGTATTATCGATTATAATCTTAAAAAAAGGGTTGTAGATAGTAAGTCAAACTTTTTTCTTTCATTTTATTTTTGCGGTCAATTTAAGAAATAGAACATTGGTATTACTCTCAGTCTGCCACGATAGCAGAGCCCTGGCGATCTTTTAAAGAAACGTTTCGTGCCTTATTTTTATCCATCTTCTTCTTAATTTTCTTTATTTTTTCCTTAGTCATATCATAGTTAGTAAAGTGGAATGGTTACGTAACCCGTTAGACTATTTTTTATATGTTTTTGTCAGCTTTTTTGGACTTGACTGTGCACAACGTTCAAAAGCATTCCTATCATTTTGAACTCACCGACCAATAGAAACATTGGTTTAATTTATTCAGTCACAATTTGTGAACAAAAAACAAAGGATTGTGCTCGGACGGGGAGCTTCCAACATAGACTATAGCGCCATTGCTTTCAAACAATGACATATGGAAACTAAAGAAACTTAGTATCTATCTCTTCTCGCCCACACTGTCCTGTGCATTTTGTGCAACTACAGATGATTAAGGCTTGAGCTCATGATCAAATGTAATGTATATTTTGCAGAATGAAATCAGGAAAGCAAAATGACATTTAATCAGAGATTTCGCTTAAATCTGATCCAAGAGGCTAAGACAGAGCTAGACTTTCTTGCTTTGGTAGATGATTTTCCCAGTTTGTATGCGGGTCCTGTTCTCAAAAATGCTATCAGGAGGTATGAAATGTTCTGGCTCCCACTGGCAGCCAGAGAGGGTAGCTCCAGTAGACTTCTTGCAGCTCCACTAGACATTGCGTGGGTGTGGTATCTTCACATGTTGTCACCACAAGATTATGAACAGGACTGTATGAACATCGTCTCTCAAGTTGTTGACCACTTGCCCATGAACAGATATCAAAGAGAACGAGGTCTTCAAAACGCACGATACCTGTGGCAGAACGCATATCCTACAGAATGGTTTGAAGTCGACCTAAACTATCCTACGCCATTTACTATGCCGTACGGACTGAAAATTCGTTATGACATCGAAAAAGCATCTTATAACCAATCCAAGTTCTATTATCAAGTATCGCTCCCACACTTTAGCGATAGCAAGTTTCTGGAAAGCGCTGTTGAGCGATACGAACATCATTTGCATCTCAAGAGCCAGAATCCACAAGTTCCTATGGTTCCGTGCACCGATATGGACTTGATTTGGTACGCACACCTTCATCACCCGCTGAACTACAAAGAAGTAACTTCAGAAATATTCGGGTCAGTAGTTTATCCTGGAATCTATGACTCAAGTCTCAGCCTTGGACTAACTTTGGACGATTCTGAGACTGGTACGAGGGCTGTATCTTCTGCAGCGGGTTTCAAGTATGACAAACCAGGAACCGTGTACAGAGGTGAGCCACCTCAACCCCGACCTCCACGACAAAATGGGCTTTACTCCTCCTTGGGAAGGCTCCGCTATGTTATGAGAATATTGCAAGTAGAGCTGGTAAATGTGGATGTGAGCAAAAAGTTTGCTGTCCGAATTTATGATCCTATGGGCGGTCTGATAGTGGATACAACGATTCAAGGTGGAGTCCGTCTTAATTTAATGTCCCAGTGTATCATTGGCAACGAAAATCGTCACACGCTCACGGTATCTTTACACCAGAAAGCACTTCTTGGTTTCGAAAGGTCTATTGGTTCATCTGGGTCGAATTTGCTGTCCTTTATTGATGCATATACATACAGTGGAATACCTCAACAGCCTTGGGTGATAGATGTTCCCTTTGCTGCTGCACAGGCTATCGTGAGGCTGTCAGCCATGCTGGACCCTCCGTCCATCGAAGGTTATCGATTCAAAGTTAAGCCAGACCCTTACTTCGCAAACGTTAACCATCCTTGTTTTGTACTCAGTTTTGCACAGTCGATGTTCTCACCCAAAGATTTTGCAAAAACGTACCTGCCCTGCGAATGTGCAACTCACACTTTGTTGGACTGCAGAGGGCGGGAGGCTTTCAAGTGTCGCGTGGTCCACAGTGTTGAAGGTTTGCTATCGGCGGTGGAGATCATCAGTGTTCACGGTGTTGTTGTTGCATCTGCTCACACAATGGATCTCAACGCTCTTCCCGAAAAAGCAGCGATTGAAGATTACACGAGATGCGCTTATTTAAACCGCGTGGAGGGCGAGCGAGCGATGGTTATTAAAGGTCGAAAGGACTGGGGCATCTGTATTGGGAAATGGCAGAGAGGCAAAATGTTCAATCGTGCAGCAGGCCAAGTGGAAATCAAATTTTTCAAGCTCAAGGGGCTGAGAGGCTGGTGTAAAGTACGCAAATTCAAGGGTGGCATTTACTTGGTCTACCTGGAGCCAGCTGTCTTTGTCTACGTGGACTTAAAGAGAGGATTGTTTGTGTTTTCTCCATTGGCACAAGATGTTCCAGAAATCGTTGCTTTTGCCTTCTCGATGTCCATTCTCTATTTGCTCTGCAAGCCTTATAATCCGACAGCGGCGAACGTTTCGTCACCATCCTTTCACAAGAAAGCCAAAGAAGATAAGGTGACTCCTATGCTTCTTGCTGCTGGATACAAAAGCTCTATAGTTCCAACTAATGTCTACCTTTCACGAAGCATAAAGAGTTTTTCAGCATCAGGTCCATCCCTGGACGGTGCGGGAACCTACGATCTTGATTCAGAATCTGGTCCCGATTGGATGATAGAGCTCATCAAGAAAAAACCGGAAGCATTATTGTGGTATCATATGAGCGGTGTGCCCTACGAACTCCCGACCAAAAAGGAACGTACCAAAAGTTCTGGGAGCTGGATGAGAAGTGGTGGTCCAGGAGGAGTAGGAGGTGGTGGAGGAGGAGGAGGAGGTGGAGGAGGAGGAGGAGGAGGAGGTTGCGGCGGTGGTGGTGGGTGTTAAGAGAGGAGAAACGGATGTTTACCTATGTTACCTACATAGCTTAGATGATAAACATTCTTCTGCACAGTTGACTATTTTACTGCATCAGAAGTGTAGGAAGGCCAAGCATCTGACCTGAATAATGAACAGAACATAGACTGATTGAATGTTGCCAAAGGAAAGAGTTTTAATTGGGTGATAATGTTGCTATTTTAACCGATTAAGTTTATATCTGTCAGAAAACAAAAAATACTAACACTTTCAAGACATCAAAAGTTTAGAGAAGCACAACATCTTACCCAAATAAGTGAACATGGCATGTTGAAATGTGTCAGAATCCCTGAGAAAGATTACTGGGATTATTGTAGTAAATAGTTTAAGTTTTAACAATTTTTACCTTATAATCAAGTAGATGATATCCCTTTTTGGGTAATCTTACATTGTAAGCAAAGTTGGTATTTATATAGCCATTCAAGTTTTAACAATTTTTACCTTATAATCAAATAGCTGATATCCCTTTTTGGGTTATCTTACAATGTAAGCAAGGTTGGTATGTATACAGTCTCATCAAAAGTAGGTTGAGTTTGATCGTCCGGATGAACGTATTCCTGAATAGGATTGTTGTTGTTGACAGTGACGGACGTTTCGACAACCTATGCGGTAGTCATCTTCAGAGTCAAAGTGAGTGGCATCACGTCAGTTGATGGTATTATACTCTGGTTATTGACCTGATTGGTCAATTATGTCGCGATGTTATTGGTCGTCTGTCAGTTAAGCCGTGATATTATTGGCTATGAAGACTCGTTATGTAATTGGTGCTTTTCGATCCGTCTATTGTCACAGTCAAGCAGTCGTATATCGTATATGTTATGTTTTAAGAGCCAGTCTCTGTATTTCAAAAACAGGCGCCAAAAAGTTGTGACCCTCTCCTAAGTAAAAACTAATAATCAACAATGGCCTCTCTCTGGACATATGGGAGCCCATACAGTCTTAGCTCTCCCCTCTAATTTGGTCTTTTGCGTCATAAAGTTGAAAAGTATTATACTAAAATTCCAGGTATCGTGCTTTCTCTTTTTTTAGCTTTTTAGACTTCCGTATTTCCTCTAATAAGCACCTAGGCCCTTATTTCAAATTCAGCTAAAGGAGGGGCGCTTATTGGATGGAGGTCACTTAATCAAGGGGAGCCCTTAATTTAACAAATGGATTGTAATTTTACTTTGTCGAAATATTTAATAAAAAAACAAGAGAAAAACTCCAACATTATCCTCAAAATCCCTAAGTCAATATTTAAAAATTTTTTGTTTCGTCTGTTGAAACAGTTGTTGGAAATCAAGCCTTCCGTAATCCTCATACAGTTTACTCACTTTTCAAAGTAATGTATCGGTGCATGTATACAAAATATCGATTATCTCATCATCCTCGTCAGTGACATGCAGATCGTCGCATTCCTCTTGCATTGCTACTGTTCCAGAAAAAGGAGTTGAGGGAGGGGAGC
This sequence comes from Porites rus, assembly GCA_964035705.1. NCBI lineage: Eukaryota > Metazoa > Cnidaria > Anthozoa > Scleractinia > Poritidae > Porites > Porites rus. Next base: position 6,573,055 of record OZ037993.1, read on the forward strand.
GTTTATTCGAGAGGGCAGCTTGTTTGATATTATGGCCCGGGGAGCTTTTATTTGAGAAAATGCGGTATGACAACTTACACAACAGTCAAAACGCAGCTTGAGACCATTATCCCCACTGAGCTAGCCTTTTTGTAACGAAAGTTTAGTACATTGTGATGGAAACGAAGTTTATTGAATTCAACTTTGAAAACGTACTTGTTATTTTGACTGTTGGCAACATTTGTCTAAAAGAGTTTACTAAAATGTACCCAAGACGTCCTTTTCGCGAAAACAAAGTGTACACAAAGTTCTGCGATACACGTATTTCTAGTATATTTGGATAGTGGTATTCCACTAGCCGTATGGTGGGAACTGTGCCTTGGAAAAGTTAAGGTGAGCATTTAATTGACAAGTCTATAAGCCGTAGGCCCCGTCTCACAACCCTTGCACATATAAATTTTGTGGGACGTTAAAGGACCCACCCACTGTCCTTAAAGAGTAGGGGAAGTAGTCCCTGATGTGGTGGTCTATCTCTCCTGGGGGGAAGTACATATATCATACATTATACACTTAATGTCAGATCCCGAGGGAAACAGTTAGTTTTGTTTTCCCAAGAGTCCTGATGTTTCCCGAGACGAAGTCGAGGGAAACATCGGGACTCGAGGGAAAACAAAACTAACTGGTTTCCCGAGGGACCTGACATTAAGTGTTTTGTTATATTTCTAGACTTTCACTTCAACAGCAACAAGAGAATAACCGGAGCGAACCAAAACAGTCGACTCGGTACTTATAGCAACACAAATTTAATTCTCAAAACCGCTGAATGAATGATTTACAAAGTACCTTCCCTACATTATCTGCATCATTTTCCTCCACTAGCTGCTGTTTTTCTTCTGGGAACTTCTTGGATAACTTTTTAAATCGTTGCTTTTTAGCTTGAGGCTTCGTGTTTTTCACGAAAAAGAAAACTGGCAGGACCTGGCAGTATTTTTCCCGCCTTTTGTCACGCCACTTTCCACCATGCTTTGATCACGTGCTGCAATGTATCCCGAGCGGGGTACATTGCTTAATGTATCACGATCGGGATACATTTGATTTTAGTCAAGGCCATGTGACCAAGAATCAACCAATGGCAGTCCCTGTTTAGTTGAGTGAAAGTCTAGGAATATAACAACATGATATACACACCGCGCTTTTATTAGCCTATTCCAGGCGTTCGGCGATCACCCCCACCCCACCCCCTCGTTTTTGTTTCTGCTCACATCTCTTTGCGATGTACCTACGATCTGAACGCCTGGAACAGGCTACGCTTTCATTGATTCTAGCTGGGATGGTCCTACCCTGGCTTCAGAGGTCTGTTCTCGAAATACCATCATGAATGAGATAAAAAAATAGCCTCTGGAACCTAGAGGGGATGGTCCATTAAGGGTTAAAAAGAAGTCTAAGGGCGTTTTCCATTTGACAGAACTGGCCGGCCGGACCATTGCCCGATCAGACAGAAGAGTTTTTGCTGAAAAACCATCTCCTTCGTGCATAATATTTAGGATTTGACTGATCTGGCTAAACAGTTTTGATTGAAAGAGAAATTATCATTGCGACGGGAATGGTCTGGCCGGTCAGTTCTGACAAACGGAAAGCGCCCTAGAATCTCTGGCCATGTAGGTTCTGTCGCATTGCTCCGTATCACATGATCTTACAGAGTATTTATACCAGAGGATGTCTAAGACTACTGGACGGACTGAAAAGTCAGGATCCGGTTCCTGAAAGCTAAGGCGAATTAGCGCTAATCCAGGATTAAATTTTGTTCCGTTTTTGTATTTTTCCTCCCTATGTGTTGCTTAGAGTAACATTTTATGTTATCATTTTTGTATCTCGGAGTAAAGACCCAACAGTATTTTGTAAGCTCGAGTTGCATGTTCTTAGAAAAGAAAACCTTGCTTTAAGTTTGGCTTAATCTTGTTTGGGTTAAACTTAACCGTCTTTTGAGGAATCGGGCACTGGCTGTTTTGTATAGACGAGTCGCTGAAAACTCTCTCTCGTCTCTTACTAGCGACGACTTAAACTTTTTAGAGGAATCAAAAACGTCAGTCTGTTAATTGCGTTGATTAGACATACTCAGATAACTTAAGGCGTCGAACAGACCCTCCCACGGTTTTTTCAGGAACTTTTGATAAAGAGCAGTAAGCGAATATCCACGGATCAACGCTGCTGGAAAGAGGGCTTTAAAAGAAGAGAGTAAAGAAAATGCTTCATTCAATAAGTAGAGAAATTTTACTGATGTGTGTATTGTGGAAGGGGAGTGAGAGGGGGAGGGGGGACGGGCATTAACTTGTCCCCACTATTTTCGCTAGCCCGTAATAGGGTCCATTCGATTGACCTTAAAAATGGTAATTCGAGCGATAGCCCGGAAGTGTAACAGCGAAATGACGCTGTGGAAGAAAAGCAAAACGACCTGCCTTGCAGGGTTATTATTGTATGACGAAAGTGATAACTTTTCCTTGATCAGTTGAGTGTTAAAGTTTAGACCTGACTGTAGTTCTTCAGGTTCGTTGAAAAAAAACGTTATTTCACACTTGAAAGCTTAGACATACATGTACAGTGAAACTCTGCCTTACGGCCAACCACCTCGGTAATTCGGTCACCTCGTTATTACGTGCACTTTTTTTTCGCTGCCTGGCAGAACGGCCATACATTGTCTTGTAAAAAAACCCTCGTTAGTACGGCAATTTTTTTTTGTCCCATTGGTGACGGTATTAACGGAGTTGCACTGTATTAAAAATAACTATCTAAGAGCTCAGCCTTTACTCTTAAAACGTTTTGTCAAAGAGCTTTATATTCGAGTACAAGGACGAATAGGAGCCCTACATTTAACTTTAAGTTTTCTCGCCTATTGTCTAAAAATAGAAATACTGGGAAGCTTCATTGTACTTTTATTCACCACAAAGTTAATACCCTTATTTCCGTTGAAGGAGGTGAAGCCCTTTCCTTATAAAATTCCTAACGTTTGAAACTTGTTTTCGCTACTACGACATCCTCGGTAAAACTCGTGGTAGAATGACGATGGCTATCACATTTTCCGGCCAAAATGACGTTGGTTCGCGCGCGCAATACCCAATATTGAGAAAAGCAGGTTCTCGTTGTCGTCCTCGTCTTAGAATTTAAAGCTCTATCTTAGCCGCAAGTTGACGCTCGTCTTTCAAGCTCCTCTTAACTGTTTATTGAATCCTTAGGGTTTGAGAGAAGTGGTTTTGAAACCAAAGTGGAGGGGATTACCTCAGAACGTCCTTTAAATACCCTCTATGAGCCAAAAAAAAAAACGTTTCGTTGTACTTTTAGGATAATTATTAGAGCGCTGTAATGTGTACAATGCAGATAGCGTTGTTCATCCAAGATGGTCGCCCGTAACAGAAAGTGTTCGATCTCGACAATCTTACGGAAAAATAGGGGACTGTGAACAGTCTAATCGCGTTGCAGTTGGTAAAATGTGCATTCAGAGACATGATGAGTTCACTTAAAGATCAGCGTCACCACGAAGCACTCAGAAGGCGCTGTTTTCAGACTTACTTGAGAGACAATACATGAATAGCCCGTCCAATTCCCAAAAGCCCAAGAAAACAATAGGAGATTTTTTTCAAAGGCTAATGAACGAAGAGATTTCTGAGAGCTTCCTAGCTCAAGAATCATAGCGAAACCTTTGGCAAATTTAACGCTCGTCGACTTTTCGCTTTTAGGCGCTCAATCGAAAATAGAGATTTTAAAACTCAGTAAGTGATGACCATAACAGAAAGTGTCCAAACTCCAAACATGACACTTTTTTGAAAAGTAGGGAATAAATGCATAATTTGGGATGCTTATTACCATATACAAGCCATCTTATTTTGGTCTTAGCAAATGAAAATAATTAGATAAAAAGGGTTATGTTAGATAAAAATGAATTGATGTCGCTAACCATACTGTATTTAGTAAGAGGACAGTAACATCCAATTAAAGCTCAAAATCCATCAGTAGCAAGACAGAGATCGAATCACTCTGGTGTCCCAAATGAGGGCTGCAAACCATCTCTTCCCCTTTTTTTAACTGAAATAAACACGCGTAACAAAATGGGTGAGTCCACAAAACTTAAAAATTTCAAAAAAGCAGATCTCGATATTTTATATATATACATTTTCTAAAGCAGTTCTCGGGAGGTTTCGCATTTCAAGTTTCCTTGCCTGACCGGACTTCTTCATCGAGAAGAGGGCTAGCGTTGGCTTCAGAAGATAATATTGATCAACTTTTACTTGTAGCCGGCTAACTGTGTCCGACAGAGAATCGATCTGTGCCTTAATTAAGGTCTTGTACTTTCTTTCCTATATCCTATTTTAAACATGCCTTACTCTGTTGCCAGTTTTAAGAGAGAAATCCAACAGAAAAACTAGTGAAGAGTTCAAAATTTAAAGAAGCTTAAAACTCAACCTTCATTTTTGTCAATACAACTCATCGCTGACCGATTCCACACCGTTGGACCAACTCAACAAGAACCTTGGCCATCACCACCTGAATACCCTCCAAAGGCACCACAGACACTACTAACCCCTTTATCGCAATAACCTCGAGCACCAAAGTAACCAATATTTTCGCCTCCGCAGGCTCCTTCATGGGTAAGGCTGCCATCAACTTCTTTGTGGTCATCATCAGTTTCCCCGCCAGCAAGGCTTTCCCAAGTATCGTTCGTATCATCAGAATCTTCACTTCCTTGCTCTGGTCCCGCATTACAATTATAGCAAACCTCATCTTTATCAAAATCATAGCTTACATTACCGTTAAACCTGTACGAAGGATGGAACTCAAGAGACGCACACTCAATGTAGGTATTCGTTGGCACGGTGTGGCATAAATACCCAGCAGTCTGAAAAATCGGTGAGATCCGATCTGTGCCTCGAATTTGGTCACTGGGAGACGATTCCATGGACCGTTTTGCTATGTAAGGCATGCACAGAAGATGGAGAACTGCTACAGACAATGCAAGGGCGATAGCTTCAGGGATGGCTTGAGCATGTGGGGAAAGAAAGATCTTGCTCTTTCTCAAGTCCAAGCGGATCACAGTGTTGGGATCCATTTTTATCACGAACTTACCGAATGCCAACTTTTTTACCGCACACCAACTGGGTTTGTCATAAAGTTTAAAAATTTTAATTTTGACAAAGTTCTCGTAATGTCTGTAACACCAAAATCCTGGCTTTATTTGGTGATCCCATTTGGCCACGCAGACAGCCCAATCTTTTCGACCCCGAATGAGCATGGGTCTCTCCCCTTCAGCTGGGTCCAGTACTATACACTTGTTTACATCTCTAATAGCATCTTTGTCTGGCAAAGAAGCCGAGTTGATTGTGTGAGCAGAGGCAACAACCTGTTGATACAGATTAATAATTTCAACAGCAGACATCAGGCCTGCAGACGAGTGAACTATGCGATATTCAAATGCCTTTCTTTTTCTCCAGTCAAGCACACTCTGTGTAGCTACACTGCAAGGCAAGAACTTCTTTGAGAGATCACTTGGAGAGAGGACAAGCGGTGGATCGCGAAGATATGCAGATGGGTGTTCTTGAGGGGAAAACGTACCGATGCTAACTTTGAAGCTGTATTTCTGTAGATTGGGAGGATATATCTTAATTGTTACTTGTGCTGTGTACTGGGCTTTATCGTTGCCAAACAAAATGCCTACAGAAGTAGTCGTTGTCTCGTTCACTGATGTAGCCTCAAGAGACGACAACAAACTTACAGTCGACTTTGTCACAAATTCTCTTTTGAAAAATAAGCTCCTTTGAGAAATCAAAGCTGTGATAGTGTGTCTTTTATCATTGTCAACAATAAACGGTGTGGCGTTCAGATCCTTGACTGCACGGTTACCTTAAAGGAGGAAGGAAATGATAAAATGGTCAATGGTCTTTTTTCAAATTAACCCATTGTGGCTGTGTTGCTTATTTATTATGGAGATTTGCTTAAAAAGTCTCTGTTGCCGTGTTAAGGTACAGTAAAACGTGCAACAAAGGTGGGCATTTGAAAATACCATTTTTGTGCCAATTTGGTAAGCTCTGAATTTTTTTTGCACTTTCGAAACAAAAAAAAAATGTTTAAAAAAAGTAATTAAACGTTTTTTTTCCTTCCAATAAAATGCTTTGCGCGGTATATCCACCGGAAGTAACACGTAACGAAAAGTGGCCCGAAAACTTCCCTAACACGGTTTTTGGGCTGAAGAAAGCGTCGCTACTAGAGGCAAAACAAAAACTTACCTTTGAAAGAATGCGTCAAAATATCTTGTTCTTCCGGACCAACCAGTTGAATATAGAAGGTTCTCTTGCCCATGTTGAACGTTTCTACCTGCAGTACATCCACGGTGTATTCACAGCGAGCAAGAGAAGCATACATCCACACAGGTCTAGGTGGCAGTGGGTCTGGTGGATCTCCTCTGCACATTGCCCCCGATTTGGTAAACTGCAACCCAGCTGCTTTCCACACTTTTCGTGTCTCTGCTTCACAATCCTGCAACTTGGACCCTGGGCTGCAGCTCTTAACCGCATCATGATGATGCAGTAGCCATCCCAGGAACTGCGTTGTTGACTGGTTGTAATTTACAGGGTGAAGTTGGTGTGCGTGCCAAATGAGGTCAAAATCATAGCATGGGACAATGAATACTCCTGGATTTTCTTTCGTCAAATAAAGATGGTGTTCATAACGCTCAACAGCTTCCTCCAGAAATTGTGTATCTTTATAATGTGGTAAAGAAACCTGGTAGTAGAATTTAGATTGACGGTAACTCGCTTCCTCCAAATCGTATTGTTGGAGTTTGCTTTTCGTCTCGTCAACCTTTGATAGGTCTGGTGATTGGCTGGGGTCGACCTCAAAAGGCTCATCTGGGTATTCTATTTCCCACAGGGACTTTGCTCTTTCAAGTCCATTTTCGAGGTGGACTCCTCCTAAAGGCGTGTGATCAACTATTTTAGATACGCAGTCAATGCAGTCTTGCTCGTAGTTATATGCCAACATGTGTACATACCACACCCAGGCAATGTCTAGTGGAGCTGCTAGAAATCTGCTCCCGTAGCCTTCCTTCGCCGCCAGTGGCAGCCAGAAAACTTCATATCGCCTGATCGCATTCTTAAGGAAGGGGCCCTTGTACAGGTCCGCAGGATACTCGTCAACTTGTCTCAAAAAATCCAGCACATTCTTAGCTGCTTGCACCAGGTCAAAATCAAGTCTTGAGCAAAATGGTTTCCGATACATACCTTTGTTCTATGTTGGGTGACGGCAAGTAAAACGCAAAATGAGTTTCGCTATATATAGGGAAAGGAATTATGAAAGAGATAATTGTCGTTTGGTTAATTTCAATGGATCTGAGAAAAAAAAAAAAACAAACTACGAGATATCATAAAAACGATCGAAACCCGAGTGGAATTGGGCTGGTTGTGTGGCGAAAAGAAAAGACAACTGTTGGACAACCCTCATTGCGACGCCCCGGGGACACCTTGAATGGGAACCGAGGAAGACCAAGGACGAGATAGAGGGATAACTTAGATCGTTCAGCAAAACACTGGTATCGTGTTGCGCAAAACATGGTCCAGTGGAGGTCACTGGGTCTCTCTTACGTGGTCGTTTCGCCTTTCCTGCCAGAATTTCATTCATGAAGCGAAACGAAAATAAAGTCTATTCTCAGGTTAAATGGCGAAGGTCTACGTCCAACGACGGACATTCAACGGCTGAAACTGAACTGAACTAATTCCAAACGATTACGAAAGATTGCAGTGATCCCAGAATTGCGTGACGAAAACGTTGGATTTTAATAAACGTGATGGTTTTCGTGCCCCTCAAATTTAGCATATGTTATTGTATTTAGAAATGCTTTAGCGAATATGCAGTCCTCCCAGTTGCATCTGAAAACAACAGTTTTATGCTTCTCTCTTGTTTATGCAAAATTTGAAGGTGAAGGGAGGGGGCAAACAGAGGGTATCATAGGGGATTGCGTGATTAAACAATGTAAAAAATGTCCGTTTATGTTTGCATCAATTCTAAAGGGGATAAAACGGGCAACAAAAACGAGCAACTTGTTTTGCAACATTGCTGCTCCAAAACGAGTTGAACAGCGATGTTGCGCGTTTTTAATATAACCCACGAAAAAAAACCTTGCAACGTTATTTGTTGCCAGGCAGGTTCGAAAGTAAGTGGCAAAACGCGCAATATCGCTATTCAACAATGTTGCAGACAAGTTGCACGTTTTTTTGTTGCCCGTTTTACCCTGCCTTAAAATTTGTCAAAGATGCGCTGTGGTAATAAACGATTCAGCAACTTATTGTAAATAGCACAAAATCGCTTCTAACCGTGTGGATAATACTTATTAGTAGCCTGTTCACAGGCTATGCGGATATTCATTAGCCTGAATTTCATCCGATTGCTTCGAGTCGTTTCCTCCTGTCCGCGACACGAGGCAATCGGATGAAATTCAGGCTAGGGTTGGAGCTTATAAAAGGATAAGAGGTACACGAATCTCCAAAATCTCACCTCAGTAGCGATTTCCCTACGCTCAACTTCAGTCACACAAACATATCCTTGAAATAAGCTCGACCTGCCCCACGCAGATATTACGCAATCTTTCTCCGTCTAGCAGGCGTGATTTAATTTCTTATTTCCGGTCACACAATTCGGTGGGAGCTGTAATCATAGTTGGTCGGTGGAATGTACAACCTGTAGCGGAGATCAGCAGAGCATTTTCGATTTCGCTGGTTTTCTTTATAGGGCGAAGGGCGAAGTTTCGAGCACCCACCCACGCGCGTGGCAAGAAAGGGGAAGGATGTCTTTTTGGCTCTCCCCTGTAGCTCGTTCCCCTTCGCACGCCCTCTATAAAAATATCCAAAAAATTAACCAGGGCGTCCACAGGCTAGCATTTTCATGACCGCATTGGCTATAAAGGGGTTCATTTGAAACAGATCAGAATTAGTGAATCCAGGTTGCACATTTTTTTGCACGACACAGCAGTTAGAAATTATAGCCCACGCTGGATATATTAGAATTGTAACTCCGAGGCTTTCTTGTCATTTTTCTATCTTTGTGTTCAAGTCCGGGGGGGGGGGTACTTTAGGAATTTCTGGGTGGGGATGGGCCGCTGGGACCCTGGAACCCTTAACCTATACCAGAGCTAGTTCAGCTGAATTTTGCTACTTTGTACTAGAGTAAACTCCCCAAATCCCCCTATCCTAGAGTAGCTGTTTCCCTTGTCTAGATAAAATCTTCAACCAACTGATCAGTTTCCTGAAAAATGATATCCTATTCTAGGCCCAAACGCTCTGATTTATATACTATATACTCTATCCTAGCCCTCACAGCGGCACATACCTATATAGCCCATATATGGCAGTAGCCCCCCCGGGGTTCAAGTCTCTTCTGGGAATTACGAGACTTTGGAGTCGTGAAAAATCTGTCCCTAAAACCTCCAGATTCATGTAGAATCGAACCTGGGCTATTCACTATGACGTAAACATTCGTTTAACATAAACGTTTTGAAGGAGATGTACCCCCGCGTTTCGCCTCTCTTGTGTGGCTTTGGAACCGTGAGGGACTACTTGTAGTCCGAGCAAGAGGCTTCCCCCGCGTACACTTGGAGGGAAAGGGGACATTTTTGTTATTCGCCTTTTTTCTCCGCAGGAGCTAACACTCAAATGATTTATGAAAACGCAATTAAAAGTTGAAAATTGCAAGTCTGAGTGAGAACAATCGATCGTTTTCAGTGCCTTCACGAAATTAAGGAGTCTATACTCCAGAAGAATCTCAAGAATTAGTTCCTGCAAAGCTGACAAAACATCACCGTGTAACTATAAACCTTCGTCGGTTATTTCAGCCCCGACGAAGAGCTTGCCTTCCACTTTTCGCCGTTGTTAATTCCTCGATTTTGTCCGCATCGGGCCACGCATGGTTTAATTGGGCAGGGAGGGGTGGGGGAACAGGTAATGTCTAGTCTCCAGGGCACTCGGGTAAAGTAACAAAAGCGGAAAAATGCTAATGGCGGGAAATCACAATTTACTATTGTTCAAACCACGCTGTTTATTTAAGGAAGAAATAGTCTTTAACAACCGTTCTTGACTCGAAATTTTTTCTTAGAAGTTGTTTTCCTGTCACAGTAATACATGACATAAATTATGTTCTCACAGTGTACAATCTCGGAGCAGAGTTTGTCGGCCGAGCAGGACTATCAACACATGTTTGCAAATAATTTGAAGAGAAAACTCGAAACCGGTGAGAGAAATGGCTTTACTACCTCGATGGATAACGAATTGTGTACCCAAAGGCAGGACAATTGTATCACAAGCGAGGTAGGTTGCTCCGATGCCATTGATTTGAGGCCGCTTTTGTCTTCTCAGAAAATATTTTCTCAGGAAGTTGTTCCCGACCGCACGTACTTTGATAGACTTGATTGATCTTCACCTTCGACATACAATGTACGCTGTAAACTTCAGCACTAAAAAGAAAAAAATAAGTTTAAATTTAAGCTATCTTCAACCCCAATACGTTGTAAATATTCAACTCTTTTGATTTTTATATACAGAAAAGACCACGTTTGTCAGGACATTTTACGAGTGATCAAGTGGAAGCCGCACAACAGATTTCCGGAAATGTCGAGTTTAACTTAAATTATGACCAAACTAAAAACAGCTCTGTTGATTATCCCAGTGAAGCTCGAAATGAAAACGTTATGGGAACTGATTCTTTGCTTCAAAGTAATTTGGAATGGAAAGCATTTAGTGAACTCGAGGAAATTACAGGAATGGATGTTGAATGTGGTCAATGTCAAATTGCAACTTGCCCGCCAAATTTGAATGTTGTGACAAACGCCGTAGGTAATGAAAGCTTTAGCAGTGATGAAAATTCTCCAGCAAAAGGATCACCTGCAAGGGAATTTTTGCAAAGGTTAGTCTTCAAAGGCATTAATTTTCTTCTTTGTGATGTGTAACAGGCCACAGAAATACTCATCCCCACTCTCCACCATGTTGAAGGAGACATGAGCCAGTATTTATAGTAAAGAGGTATCATTTAGGGAAACATTTTGTTGTTCATCTTGTTATGCATCTCTAGTGTATGGGCTTCCTTTTGTTCATGACATATCACAAGGATAGTTTGTCTAGTCTTGTAGTGTCCCTTATATATGTCTGTCTTTCAACTCGTGACACATAACCAGACACCGACTACAAAATGTCTGCTCAAGCTCTTTCAGACAGATCATGGGACTTAAGTATAAAAGTGGCTGTATACACATTATCTGTTTGGATGGATAATGCACCCTCAAGTATAAAAATGGTCATTCACCATTTTATAGCAATGTATACCCCTTCCTCTTATAAACACGACTGTATTCCATGCTAACTTTTGCAGATCTCCTTATCGTAGGCTTGTGGCCAACACTATGCCATAATATTCTACACCTTAAATTGACACCCAGTTACAGTGTAGCTCTTTTGGTACAGCTCAGATTTTGCGGAGTGGCAATGTTACTAGCAGCAGCAAGTGCTTACTGCAAGTAAATATGTGAAAAGGATATGTATTGCTGTCGTTGAATTAATAAATTTCATTTCATTCTTGAGTAAAAGTACAGAAAGTGTTTGTTTATTACAAGTGTTTTCATGAGTATAAGATCATTCCAAACTTAAGATGCCTATTTGATAACCTTGAGTCTAGAAAAAGAAAGTATTGTTCTAGAAAAAAAGTCTGGAAAAAGTCTTGTATTTGGGATCTAAAAATCAGGGCTGTCGCTAAAATTTCAAGTTGTTGGGTATATGCAGTTAGTAGGAGGGAAATTGCACAGCTAGGAAGTCCTTTTGGTTCTATTTTCCTTTTGTTTCCTGTAAGAGTAGCCAAGAGTAGTCACTCTCATAGTAGCCGGGGAAAATCCGGGCCCTTGGCTCTTAGTTACAGCCCTGAAAAATCTGTACAAAGCCTGATCAAACCACTAACCTTGCTTTAGCTGAGGGGCTAAGAGAGTGTGAACTGTTAATATGATTAGTGCTTTGTGATCCAAGACAAAATCACGAGGTGTTTATTTTGTTACAGACACAGGCCTGAGTACCAGATGCACTGTATTCCATCATACTGCCATCCAGGAGGGCTATGGGATGTCATGTTAGAGGTTTATCATGGACTATAGATGATTCTGGGTAGACGCTGGCATGAGTGACTTATAATGTGAATAGATTCATGAATATGAACCTGTATATTAGTTATGGTCTAAGTCTGGTCTATGGTCTTGTTCAGTAATAAAAATTAATATTTTATAATATTTTGTAACGAATTTGCAATACAATGAACAATATGCCCTGTTGAGAGGTGTTTTGTTCCCAAGAACTTGTCTATTTGGGATATCACGATCATTTTTAATTTTTGTTCATTATTCAGTTCTATGTACAGTACTTACACATTTGCAGTCTTTTAGTTGCTAGTTAGAGATGACCATGAGTGGCATTTTCTTCAGTCATCTCCAATTTTGCTTTAGTGTACAGTAGGAACATGGCTTGATGTGTCTCTATACATTTTCCTCTCAGATTGCACCCTATTTACTTTTGTGCCAACTCATGCATCTTACATGTACTTTGTCCACAGTAAATATACAAACATTGAAGTAATGTGGCTGAATTATTAAGTATCGCTATAGTTTGCCTGGTTTGAAGTAATGATATTATTTTTCTGTTAAACCAGTTAAAAATCATAATCTGACACTACTTTTTTAATACAACCTTGTTTAACCATACAGTCATTACTGTAAATAATCTCTATTTGAAAATCTCCTTAAGCCTTGTTGACACATTTTCCTTCTTATGCCCCTGTGGTCATTTTAACAGTCTATGTGAACTTTCACTGCTTGGCCAGTTATGAAAACTAATGTCTATTTTTGCTCCCATTCTCTTGAAACAAATTAATTTTTATAAAATAATTCATTTGGTTACTTGTATTTAAAATTTTGATAATACATGACGTACATTTTATTTTGTATGTACTACCTGGAAGGTTTACTTAATGCATGTATTTCAATTTATTTTTACTAGTAATCAGCTCTGTAAAATTTCCAGGTACACTTGGAAATAACATTACTAAAAAAAAAAAAAAGGCTTTTTATTTGAGTGTCAATGTATTTAGCATGAGAGCACTAATTGGGGACACTATATTTTTATGTCTCCTACTGCAGTCAAGCGCTCTACCAACTGAGTTAATCCTGCCTAGGTAATATAATTTTTTAAAAAATATTGTTAGAAGCAAAATGTTGTATAAATCACAACCCCCTTTGCTATTTGCTATGTGATATTATGTAAATAACATAATTCTAGAGTTTTTGTTTACTACATCTAGGTTATGCTAATTATTGTGTTTTGCTTACAGTTCCAGTCCATGTGAAGTGTAGGACTTTATTTAGCTCTTGGAGGATTACCTCTCCATACATGTACCTCCCATAAATGACAGGTGTGCTTGTCATACCTTTTGGGGAATAAAAATTGTGGATTGGTACTGCTTGGTTGGAAAAACCTAAAATGACCTGTGGTGAAATACATGTAGCTTACATGAGGGTCCCTTGTCTGTTTATGGCTATTGTGTTATTTGAGTGTTGATGTATTTGGCACTAAGGTACTAATAATGGGGACACTATTTTTACATCCCCTACTGGGGACTGGACCACCACTTTACATCGTCTTCCAAAACAATCCATATGAAGGTCTAGCCGTTTGCAGGGCAAAGGAAGTACCTTCATTTCTCAGTAATTATTTTGGAGAGCCAAAGTAATGGTTCAGCCCTGAAATTGAACCTGTTACCTCCCTCTTTGCAAGTCTCTATGGAGGAGACAGACACCAATAACACTTCAAAAATATACATGTACATTAAGCACAACTTGTCTGAGTTTTATTTGCTAGTTGCAGTCATTTTTTACATGAAAGATTTACTTCATAATTATATCTATTTTACTCATGTAATTGCAATTAAGAAATTACATTTGTATTTTGTTTTAGAAATATTGTACATTTACCTATTAAACCCTTATTCCATTTGACCCTGTGATGTACAAAAATGTAAATAAATAAATAAATAAAAAAATAAATAAACTTGTGTACTGAAAATTTTTTATTTCATTGCCAGCTACCATTGCCTATAAGCAGTAGCGAGCGGGTTTTCTCTGGAACACCCATGCTTCTTCTATGCATGCACTGTGTAAGGTTGTGCTCTAAGGAAAATTGAAGGGAGCCCGTGCTTTAAACCTGTAAAATCCAGGGTGCCCGCCATAGAATTTAGAGTCACCATAGACTCAATAGCTTATTGACCCTGTAAAAGTCGTGGAACTTTTTTTAAGTAGTAGAATGTGTATATGTGTGTTTTATAGCCCTGTCAATAATTTCTATGGCAGTTCCATTTAATTGGGCTGTGTCATGGCTGTCTAGTTCAGTGGATTAATATTTCCAGTAACACATCTTTATTCACTAAGGAATTTAACATTACCAAAGACAATAATTGAAAATGACTAAGTTTCTCCTAAAGGCTACATACAACAAAAAGAACTTTGTTAGGAACTGTTAGGCTAAGAAGTTCTAAAAAATCACAATAGCAATCTGTCTTAATTGTCTTCAAGTTCATCCACCTGTGCCTTCTTTTGTATTTGCCTTGTCAATTT
>OZ037993.1:6592704-6652704 GCA_964035705.1 Porites rus
GGTTAAAATTTTTTAACCAAGGTTATTCATGAATTAGGGCTTAGGAGAGAAAGGAAATTCAGAATCAACCTAGGTTGAGAAATTTTACCCTGAATTTAATTTTGACCTGTAACATATACCTGTAGACAATGGTAATGGCACAGTTAATGGCATATTTCTCTTGCTGTGTCAGGTGCTCAAGATTTTCTAGTAAACATTGCTGGGCTGAATTAAGCTTTCAAGTCCCATTTTTGTGTTATTATTTAACTTGAAATGGCCACAGTGTGTCTGAGAAAAAACCCTAAACACTTTTAGGTCTTAAACAATCTCATCAACTTATAATAAACTCAAAATCTCTGCGTGCTTTTTTTTGTAGCTTTAAAATCTCGTGTTGCACCCACACCTAAGTCTTTAGCAGCAGGTACCAGACAGCCACGTCCTGCTCATATTCCAGCACATCTTCCACCACTTCCTGACCCACATTCTTACATTAAAACACCGGTAGGTTGTTTTAATAATTTTAGTTCAAAATGGCTGTTTTCACAGTAGAGATGGACTATCTGTCTGCACAGGTTTTCAGATAATTTGCATCAGATGGATAATTCTTCTTAATGTGAAAATGGAACGGTTAATCTATCTGACCTTACCTATCTCTTTATCCATCAATTTTGATGGTTTTTGAAGAGATGGATAATCCATCTCTAGTTCGAAAACAGCTAATGGTTTACATTTAAATAGATTATGATGGTTTAAAATATGCTGGTGCATATACACTGTACATAAATTTGAGTAGAATCAAGTCAAGTCAAGTCAAGTAACTTTATTTAAACTCTACCACGACGATGATGGCCAGCAGTGAAAATGTCTTTAATAAAAATTAATGAATTTGAGGTCTTTTGAACCCATTTACCTTGACAGGTGTAGGCAAATTTTCTTACAGTTTAAATTATTTAATATAATTTGAGGGACTGCATTCAAGATGAATAAAATATGTCACTGTTTGCTTACATCCTCCTTGGAAACATTAAGTACACTATACTTGTTACCGCCATTGTTTTAGTTGTGTTTTTTCCCTGATGGGATGAGTATGTAGTCAACTTCTATGACTGCTGGTGACCGAGATCACTACAAGCTATATCAAGCTGACTAGCTGACCAGAGCAATAAAAGCTTTATAAACAAAGAAGAAACCTTTTAAAATAATTTACATGTAGGAATGTGAAATACTCTGTATGACCTTAAATCTGAAATCCAATATGAACAAATATGGATGACTAAAATCTTAAAGGGATGGATGGGTGAAGCATGTTTACACACACTCCTGTTTGGTTGAATAAAATTGAAGAGAATGAAAATTGCTGAGTGAAATTTGGGTGATGGGTTCAGAGGGCGGGCCCTAACCTCACTGGGTCAAGAGTGTTCTTGGCTTGTTCACAGGGTAGGGTGGGAGGGTAGGTCAGGTAAAGCTGCCACTAACAAACTCAACTGCCCTCTCTAAAATAATGTCAACCGAGCTTTTTCACAGCCCCAGATGCTGCTGGTGTACTTGAAGAGGATTTTCCATTCAGTTTTGTTTTACTGATGCATTTAGTGGAATTTATTACTTAACTATATTTTGGATAAAATTAATTGTATAGTTGTCATAATTATTTGGCAAAACATCAAATTCTGATTGCTTTTCTGGCTTATTCATACAAGGTGGCTGTCTTACTACCAACTTGTTTGCTAAGTGTTTTCTTGTGGAGTTGAAATAAAGGTCATTCTTTTAATATTGTTTGCGTGTCAGGCTTTCAGGCAGTCTAGTAAAGAATACCAAGCTGTTCGAGAGAAATATGCTTCTCAAAGAAAAGATATTGAGGAAGGATTATCCAAGTAAGATCAACAGTGTAGTCATTCTTATTATAAAGAGTAAGCTTGGTGCATGCCCTTTTTGCTGTGTGACAGCTGGTTTAAGGCAATTTCCCTTTCTCACTATATTGTTTTATTTTGTAATCCATTGAGTTAAGACTAGTGTATGGAATTCTTATTTCAGTAGAGAATGCTTTGTTGACAATAACACTGTAGAAATGGTTACTTTTTAAATGTCTGGATTGTGTATCTTAGACAGGACTCTTAAGCTCGTAACATGAACACTGTATCTTTGTAATGTCGCTGTGATTGTCCGGTGTAAGTAGGGTTAACCCAGTTGTTTACAAAGATGGAGGTCCCTGATGCGTTCTCCGGGGCCATACCAGCACTCAAGGTTCTAAAGTAAATGATAATCAAGGAACTGTCTTTCTCTGTAAATGGTTAAACCTTCCCTTGGTATGGAATTAACTGAGGAATAGGGTGTTCCCTTGTGGCCCTGTTTTTTTTCTTATTATTGACAATTCTCTCAATTAGCTCTTCGATAAGTTGATTGCTTCACGTACATAACACTTAATTTGATTACACAGATTTTTAGCAAAGACAGCGGAACTCAGCTCTGGGATCTGCGAGGGATTAGATGCACCGTCTTTTCCATGTAAGTAAATTCTCACCGGATCTTTTTGCTTCTAAACTGTCAAAGTCTTCAATAAGTTTTTTAGGATTCCTGATAAACCAGACATTCCACTTTGAGCGTTCAACTCAGGTCAAAAATTAATACTCTTTTTTTTCAACTGTTTTTTGACAATCAACAGTGTTAAAAATCCTGATTGTGTTTTAACATTTCATCGGGATTAATATAGTAAGAAGATTGCTTGATACGAGTGTTTTACGGGCTGCAACAATAGTAATGTAAATACAAAAGGTTGCAAATGTATGTACAGGTTGCTTTATGCATGAGTATGTAGTCTACTTTATTTAAGCTCGGATTAAAATCAAAGAGTAGAAGTAGGGTTAGATGGTAGTAGATCTCCATGCTGTGCCACTCAAACCTTGCTTTTGGCGAGAAGAAAAGCATAAATATATAAATTTATGCCTTATCCGGTCGTTCTCAGTAATTCTTTCCCGCTACCTCCACTTTGTTCTCTGTTCCTTTGACGAAAAAGGCTCTTGGCAGTCTTGGTTCTGTTTTAAGCCTTAGCTGAGTGATACCCTATGTAATATACGTGTACATCAATAATAAATACTTTATACAATGTATATAGCAATCATGTACTCTCCTTTCTCTCTCCCTTTTTTCTTTTTCCTTCTTATGTATCAATTTTGTTAAATGTGAATGTGTTCTCAACAAAGCCCTATGGATTTAAAAAAGAAAAAATGTCCGTACATGCGCGCGGTGCCAATTCTATTTATTTCCAGTAATTCGTTTCCGTTCTTTTCCTTTTCTTCAGTACTTGTGAATGAGTCGCCCGTGTTGCCTTACTTGCCAGCGGTTGGTGATCTCGATGAAGTTGAACTTCCAGAGCAAGACTCAGCGCTTAGAGAATCACAGTCAAGTGGAATGTTACCCACAAATGCGCCAAGCACCGAATCTTTTAATAATGACAATCCTTACATGCGGCCGGCCAAGAGGATACGCAAGACATTAAAACCAAGCTGATGTTATTTAAAGCCAGTTTTGTCACAACTGGCGGTTAGCAAATTAAGAATTCGTTCCATGTAAGGTAATCTGGATTCCGGAATCTGGGAAATCTTTGCTTGTGGAATCCGGAATCCTTGGGAATACAGCTCAAAGAATCCGGAATCCCACTAATGATTAGCTTGCGTCGCAGACTTATTTAACCTCGGTTAGTAACGTCTGTGAAACAGCGCCGATATCCCTGCTCTGGGCCCCCAACGGACTCAACGAATCACCGGAAGTGCCTTTCAATTTTCCGTTCATTTTGACTGGTAAATCGACAATGGCTTTTTATCTTTTCTAAGAGGCCAATCATGGCATGTTCTCAAATCCTGGTACACAGGTGGGGCCCCAGAACAAGGACTTCGGCGCTGCGTTGCAGACGAACTTAACCAGAGTTGAGTTTTGTCTGTGGCATAGGCTAGCTAACGACTGGAATACGGAATCCGAGTCCCACTAACAAAGATGGAATCCAATACCTGGAATCTGGAATCCACGGCGGGGAATCTAGTATCCAAGACTGTCTTAGATTCCCTTACATTGGGCGAAAGAATATTTCTTTTTTAAATAAGAAGATAGTTGGATTTTATTATTATTTTCTTTTAATCTGCGTTGAAAACCACGGAACGAATCGTGCTGAAGCAATGTGAAATGTGAACTCATTACGTTTCAAGACTGGGTGGGTATTTACCATTGCGTTCACTTCGTTATCAAAGGGATCTTGTACCCAAGAAATATTCACTATCATGAAATAGTGGAATAAATTTCTCTTTTTAAGTACTTCGTATATGTCTGGGTTGTCTGTCACTTCTATATTTCTTCATATTTGTCTGACCGAATTGTAAGTACTGCAGTTTGGGGAACTTTTAATCATGTACACACTTTGTGATGGCTATCATAAAGATCGTGCATCGCATTAGGGTTCGATCCCAGTCGTATGTGGTGATGTCCACTTCTAATTGGGATTGTTGTAGACAGTTGTGGTAGTCATCATCACTTCCACACAGGTCGTGGCACCAATAGTCCTATTCAGAACTACTCATACCAGGACGATTTTATTCCCCACCAGAAACACAAGGAAGAATGGGTGCAAGCTTTGGGTGCAGTGATTGCTGAGTTCGTTTGGGTGGACAATTGCGAGCGTTATTTATGATTGGTCGCTAGTCGATTCAAGGCTACAACTAACCAATCATAAGTACCGCTTAAATTAAAGTGAACCGACAACAAAAAGTTAGTGTCAAATCCGAGTTGAAATTTTAACCAAGTAGCATTTTCAGTTTGTCATACTTGTGACTCTAGATCCAAAAGAAAGGTATCAAACGGTTCTATCAAAGTGAAAGTAAAGCAGAGTAATTTTAAATTAGACTGAACCATTATTCCCGGTTGTTCTTCGTTACAGTGTTTTCTTAGCAATTTTTAGCCAAAGTATTACATAGAGGCTGTAAAAGCGGCTTTTCCTATTCCCCTTTTGTGGTTAAGTGGGTCGACTTGGCATTGTAATACTTGTCGACTGAATTATTAGAGAATAGTTGGTGATGGGAATACTTGAGTTGAACTGGTTGCTGTCAAATTGCGGGTACAGATGGAAAATTTCGTCTCCTTTCCCCCTCACAAATCAAGGATGGATAAATGGTGCTTTTGGGCCCTCGCGTTGCGTCACCCTTGATTTTTCGGAGGAGGGAAGGCTTGTCTGTCCAAGATTGTAGTACAAGATTGTAGTATGTTTGTAGTACATCGCAGTTTTAGAGACGAGGATGCTCCTCTTGACATGACGTGTTGTAAAAACGGATCTGATCACTAGTGACGCGCGCATTTCATGTGCCAACATCACCCGCGCGCACGTTGTTTAATAGTCACACACGGTGTTGGAACCGGCATGACATTCAGATGTTTAGGTGTGAATAAAATGCTTGGTCCTCGTTGTGAACGTAACTTGAACCCCTAGCAGCCTCCCCCCGGTTTCCATGAACCCTTTCCAAACAAACAAAGTAAAACAAACAAGCAAATGAAAAAGGACCTGCAGCCCGTTTGATTCTCCGTTGTTCCTACCTTGGGATCGGCAACGTCTGTGGACAGGCTAGACAAAGATTGGATACCCGAAAAGTCCTTTTCTTAAGGGAATTTCTCTGAAATTGAACCTGCGGTGAGATTTATAAATAAATCAAATAAATCAACTTTATTGGCACATCCAATTAAAATGGGTTTTCACATACCAATTACAATAAAATCTAATATGAAAAACAGAAATCTAAAATAAACATTTGAAAGTGATAAAATATTACCATATTATTTAAAAAATATAAAATATGCATAATACACCCGTATTGAGTGCCAATGGCTTAAAAACTCCTCAAGTGCACGTGAAGTGCAGATTTCTGCCAAACTTCACCTATTGATTGTTATTTCATAGGAACTGAAATGTTGAACCAAAGCGGGGCTTTCGTACCTCGCCTTGTATATATCGGCAGTGAATAGTCAATAAATTCCTTATTAGGAAAATGCCAAAAAATTACCTTAAAATATAGCCGCTTGCAGACCCTCTACAGTAATTTCAAAACGCGGTTCCATCGATGTGATTTTTTTTTCAAAGTCACATATTTTTATTTCTTTTCGGCAAGGTACAATCGCAAACTAACAAAAGAGAAGAAGACAGCAAGAACCAACAACTGTCATTGTAGGGGTGTGACGTGACGTACCCGCTTGGACACGCGACTTCTCCGTGAGTGCACTTGATGAGTCGCATGAGGAACGTTGCGTGACGTGACAAAAACGGCTGCGTGGGAGGCTAGATTTACAGCGAACACGTTCAACCAAAGAAGAATCGACCACCCAACATTGGTTAAAAATCAGGTAAAACAAATGTCACTTACACATTTCAGTTCATTTCAAGATTCCATCCAGTTCTTTACGTGTCACGACGGCAGAAAGAGACAATGGTTGTGTACAGTTGAATCGGCCATAGGATAATTGCATCGGACCGTATCAATTTTTGTACAATTTTAACTAGTTTGGGCTAGTTGTCAGGTCAAGGATCAGTAATAACAGGCTATTAGTATTCAGGAAAAGGCTGTTTACTTGATTTAAGTATCATTATTTTACTGCACGCAGTACAAGCTATTTAGTAGATAAATCTCAGATCTCATTGTTGCGACTGTTATGTTTGTCCACTTCATTTACACAACATGCTTAATTCTCACGGCATGTCAGTAAAAGATGCGATTTACACGAACCCAAATATCATTCAAATAAGTAAAAATAGCGAATTTTCGCTTCAACAACGAGAGTCAGAGTTCTTGGCAAAGGAAATGCGCGCAGTTAATTTTGGAAGCACATGCCAGCGCAATACACAATATACTAACCGATTCACGCAACATTTTTGTTATGGGAGAAAGCGAGGTGAAAGGTGAGTAGTAGGTTGTGCAAGAAAAACGGTAAAAAACGACGAAGTGTTTTTGGCAAACTTGTTTACTCTAAGAGCCTACTGCTCCGTGTGTGTTGTGTTAAGTTAACCCTTTTCCATACCACGGAGTTGATACGTGTCACAGTACTTTCTTTAGCCTGTGTAACGCTATACATTTTTAGAGCTCTTATTTCCCGTGAACCTTCGGACGCGCACAGAACCACAAAACATGAAAGATTAAAAAAGTAGATGATGACTTTGTTCCTTCTCCTTCAGTTCATCGAAATTTTTACCCCTGTTCTCAATTTACACTATCAGGGAATACTTTTTCCCAGTTGCTAGCTAATATGGAGTTCATATAGTTGATCAACGACAAGTGCTAGATGATGGAATACAATCCAGCACGTTCTCGCGTCCCAGTCCCGTACCCTCTGTTGTATGGGCCTCTGGGGGCCCAAGGTAGATGTGATAACCCGCTCAAGTGGGGTAAAAAATAACCTGGTCTGGCAGACCGGGCAAGAGGCGGGTCACCCCACGTATCATGTAAACGAAAATGAGAGAATATATGGACAGGAGGGTTACCCTACCTAGGCGGGTTACCTCACCTAACTGGGGTCCCTCACCTCCACGAAAACAGGCCCTAAAACTATAACTTTTTCACTTTCTCTTTGCTGTCGCAAGGGATTTAGAAGGTATTTTTTTGGTTACATTAACTGTATCAGCACTGAATTACACACTATCAACAAAGCGGTATGGCCAGTACCTTACTCATGCGCACAACCGTATCACCCGGGTAGTGGCAGCCATGAACAGCAGTCTCGCTCTTTGGGCTCATCATCATGGCGTACCCGTCTGACGGATTAACGCCATACCGTGGAATTGGTAGGTGTGCTTCAGTGCTGAAACTCTTGTGGTTACCCCTACCCACTCATTTTATACACCATGCATTTCGTCTGACCCCCACCTCTTAAGCCATTTTTTTGTCATGGACCCCCTTCAAATCCCACCCACCATGGCCCCGCCCCACCTTATAAAAAAATGAAAGGTGTCTGAAGTGTCTGATCACTTGTAACTTTCGACCCTGGCCTCTGTCAACAGGCGGCCCAAGCCAGGTGCATAAATTACCGCATGTTTTGATACTTTTTTGCATATTACGAGCGATTAAAGCCTTTGTATAAGAAATTCAATGTACGAATTTTATATATGAATTTTTTTGTTTTTTGAACTGCAGACAAAAGTACAAAAGAGAGTATGATGATCAATGAACGACCTAAAAGCGGTTGAAAAAGAACCTGACAAAATTCAGGCTTGACCAGAAATAGAACCATGGCCTGCGATGAGAGACTTAACAGTGGCGGATCCAGGGGAGGGACCGGGGGGCCCGGGTCCCCCCTTATTTTTCCACCGAAATGAGGCCCGAAGTGCCGAAAAAATTTTTTTTCGAGACCGGGCCGCCCCTTTTCTAAGGGTCTGGATGACCGGACCCCCCCCCCACCCCCTTATCTCAAGGTCTAAGGCCCTAAGGATTTGGTTTACATTTATACCATATTTTTTGAAATCTATATTGAATTTCTCATACAAAGTCTATACATCATATGTAAAACGGTATAAAAACATACTGTAATTTATGCACCAAGTTTGCACCACTTTGATTTGTCATTTTAAGGGTTGAGCAAGTATGGGAGATGCATGCTTACGTTTTTGTTTGAAATCGGCAGGTTCTACAATGCCTAGCAGATTCCAAGGCCGACTATCGCCCTTAGCGAGAGAGGCATTGGCAGAGGTTATGGCTACGTTTATCTTGGTGGTTAGTACTCGCTATAATGAACGTTTCAATTTCATTTGGATTGATCTATTGTTCTTCTAAGTGAGAAGCACCTACTTTTTATTATTTTCCTCCCAGTCTTTTGGCGTCGGCTCCGTAGCCCAGAAGGTTCTTAGCCGGGGGGCGTTTGGAACGTTCTTTTCTATCAACTTCGGCTGGGGGATCGGAGTTACACTTGGATGTTACTGGGCTGGCGGAATATCGGGTAGGTATTTTCGGTTCTAATTCAACATGGGTTTCTTGCACCCTAGAAAAGAAACTTTGCTCCGCTTTGTGTATAAATGGCCCGTACCGGCGATATACTACTTGGGGATAACCCTGCTCTGGACTCAGAAGCATCCCATACAGGGAGGAGTAGAAATGTTGTGGATATTCATAATCGCCAATTTGTGCTACGGAAATTGTGATAAGCTCCGGCCTGATGGGCCAGCTGGCTCGTATGAAGACCGGGTCACCAGTCTTCTAAACTATGTTATCATCAGGGTTCTCATTGAGCCAGAAAGCCTGGCTACTTCGAATTTGGAGCCGCCTACTTTTTGGGAAAAAAGGGTATAAGCTAAAAGGTGAGAGAGTGAACGCCTGAAATTGCATTTAGCATTCGGTTGACTAGCCACCTACTTTAACATGCTATCAATCGGGGACAAAATATCAGTAGATACACTTTCCCAGAAATGGCCTTTCTGAGCTTTTGCTGACTTAAAAGGGGAAAATAAAGCTTTCTTTGCCCACCCCTTCCATGCAATGTTGTGCCGCTGTTCGAGCTACCTTTACGAAACAACGATTACGCCAGCTTTGAATGGGGGGAGGAGGAGGGATGTGAATTTTTTTGGTCTCCAAAATTGCCTCGTTTAAGGACAGTATCACCGATATGATTTTACCTTTGGTTAACTTAACTTAATGTACCTTAACCCTAACTTAATGAGAACCCAATATGTTCATTAAAATTTTTGCTTCTAGTAAATTGTTCTCCCTCTTTAGCCTTTTGTGACTTTTGCGGTGAAGAAGTGTTCACCTTGTCCTACTTTGAATTTGAAAAACCAACCATTTCCTGCGAGGAAGTCCTCTTGTTTGCTATACTCATCACTCTGTATAAATAATAAATAAATAAGTAGTTCGCGATAGTCACAATTGAGGCTTTGTTCGTGAATGGAATAATTTTGTGTACGAAATTCGCTTATAGTAGTATTCTGCCCTTGTCAATGATTTTTTAAACGTATTTCAGCATTCATTTTTCCGTTTCTGTTTAGGTGCGCATATGAACCCTGCCGTGACACTGGCGTTTGCGTTTGTTCGACGCTTGGAGTGGATCAAAGTTCCCGTATACTGCATCGCTCAGTTGTTTGGGGCATTCTTAGCGTCTGCTGTCGTGTACGGAATTTACTATGGTAGGACCCTTCATATTTTGTTATTCATTTCTGGCATGCTTACTTGCAGAAAATTTCTATGGCCCTCATTTTCCTCGATGCGAACTCTGAAACAATTACAGTGAACTTTGTTAGACAGTGGACAGTGGACACCCACGGGACCTTTTCTTCCCCTTGCTACTAAAGGTGTCCGTTTAATTTGGAGTCACTTGAAATGTAATTTGATTTTAAAAAAATACTTAAATATCTAATATATCTTTTAGTCAGTACCCAAACAGGAAGCGTAAATCACCCCAGCTCTCTAACTTAAAAAATTGGTAGTAAAATGAACCAGTCCATCTTTTCCTCCAGATGCTCTCAACGCATTTGACGGTGGAGTTCGACAGATTTTGGGCGTGAATGGTACCGCTGGGATATGGGCAACCTACCCTCAAGACTTCTTATCCACCGGAAATGGGTTTGCTGATCAGGTCAGTATTATGTAAGCTTTGCAGAAGCCAATTTATAAGAGTTCTAGTAAATTGCTGAAAGACGGTTAGTATTACTTTCATTTTGAATTTCACTAGTTGAGAGTAGTTAAAGCCCAGGGCCCAGTTGTTCGAAGGCCGATTAACGCTTAATCCAGGGTTAAATTTAACCCGGATTTCTTTTTCTTTTGTTCAAAAGCATTTTCTCGGATAATTTTCTCTGTTATTCTAAGAGCATCCAATCATCAACTTGTTGACAAAAAAAATTAAACTGAATTTACTTTTTAATCCTTCATATCTGAATTCAAATTTCGCACTAACCTTGGGTTATCTTAACCCAGGTTTGAACGACCCGGCCCAGCTTTGTTTGGAGGTTGAAAGCGTTGTGCGATACAATATTTGCTCTAGTTATAATTCCTGATGAACATGACAGTGACGAATCTATTAATCCAGTTCTTTGGAATCGAAGCTTTATACAATCCTTCAATAATAGAAATTTAACAAATTGAAACCACCCGTTCTGTTATATTAGTTTTTTTCTTTTTGCGGGGTCCACCCTCTTTTTTGCCTGCCCGGAATTGTCTAGTCTGCGCGACAGAGGCAATTAAACTTCTAGCTAAGTCTGTAAGCAAGCCAGCGCCGAAATCATTGTTGGCTGGGATCCCACCTGTGTACTAGGATTTAAGTGTACACCATGATTGGCCTATTAAAAAGATATTGCCGTCTAGCCAGTCAGGTTGAAGGGAAATACAAAACGCACTTCCGGTATTTCGTTGAGTCCGCTGGGGTCCCAAAACAAAGTTCTTGACGCTGCTTCGCAGACGTTACTAAGATAACGTCTCTGAAACGTAGGCTAGGAATTGTCTAGAAAAGGCTTATATTTGTGTTCTCATCCCTTTTTTTTGCTTTCAGCTATTTGGCACCGCTCTTCTCGTCAGCTGTATCTTAGCTATTCTCGATCGAAATAACAATTCTCCTGACCAGGGAGTGGCTCCCGTTATGATTGGACTGGTGGTGTTTGTCATCGGTGCTACGTTTGGCTTCAACTGTGGTTATGCTATCAATCCCGCTAGGGATCTAGGACCAAGAATCTTTACAGCGATGGCTGGATGGGGTGGTGATGTATTCACGTAAGTATTGAAACTGAACTTGTCACTACAAAAGTAACGTTGAGGATAAATGCTTCATTATGCACGCTCAGTTCTTTACTTTCAGTTCATTTCAGTTCGAACGCGGGCTATTTTGCAATATAACCGAGCTGATTGGTCGAGATCTTTGGTCGATAAGAGTGCAGACCTTGGAAATGACGTCATGGTGGTACAATTTGTTTTGCTCTTTCTCTCAAGCGTAATTTTCTGAAAAGAGGTTAAAAAGTTTCAATATTATTGCAAAAAAACAAATCGGCACCGATTTTCCATGGTCTATATACTCTTATCGACCATAGAAACATGATAGAAATGACGTCCGCAAAATGTTCAAAACTTGGAGTATTGAACATTTTGACGTCTTTTCTATGATCAATAAAAGTATAGAGCATAAAAATTATGTCGATTTGTTAACCAGGCCGGTTTGTTCAAGGCTGGGTTAAGGTAAACCAGGGTTAGTGAGAAATTTGAAGTCAGAAATCAAAGCTGAAAGTCAAGAGCAAATTCAGTTTAATTCTTTTCGTCTACAATTTGGTGCTTATAGATATGCTAAAAAGAGAAGGAAACACTATCCGAGGAAATGCTGTTGTTCAAAAGAAAAAGAAAAAGAAAGCTGGATTGAAATTTAACCCTGGGTTAGCGCTAATCGGTCTTCGAACAACTGGGCCCAGCGCGATTCGTGGGTTAGTTACCACTGACAAAAAACGTATGATCTGTATGTAGTTCGGCACAGGATTGTCGCTAACTGGACTTCGAACAACTCGACCGTCAATCGTCTTTGTCTTACTCTCGTGCATCTGCTGCAAACCCTGTTCCTAAAATCTATCACTTACACAGAGCAGAGATTATCTACAAGCAAAACCTGTATAAGCACCAGTTAATAAATCCTCAAATAACGATTCCAGTGAACTGTAAACGCTCTCCCGCCCCCCTCCAAATCTACAATTAAACGGTCCTGGGAACGCGATTATGAGTTTTTTTTTATATTGCAATCACTGACAGATTTGTATCTGAAAGCCACCTATCTCTTTGAAAATAAAAATCATGTTTTCGTTATGTTTAGGGTTGCTAACCACTGGGCCTGGGTACCAATCATAGCCTGTCTGCTTGGAGGAGTCCTGGGCGCTATTGTTTATATCGTCACCATCGAGCTTCATCACACACTCTCTGAGAACAGCGACGATCGTTATTACGAGCCGATTCAAAACTCCGATACGGCGAGAGAGGATCAACTATAGTGATTGTACTGATCACCCTTCTTTGTATTATTGTATCTCGCTCTATCCTATAGTAAGTGACAGTGTCGCAGCCCTTCGTTGCATAATGTATTAAATAAAAATCAAACTACATTTTGCCAGCATCAGCAGTAAAAGCAAATAAAAAGTAATGGCCAAATTGTGTGTTACATGGCAATGTTTGCACAGTCAAACAGGATTCTTCACCGTCTCCCGCAGTGTTTAAAGTGTTTTAAAATTCCACGAGTGCGCGTTGGATATGAGAAGCTCAAAAACTCGTGATAAGTTATATTTCGCTTTGAATTCATTATTGTCCCTTCCATCTTGGAAAATCTCAAGTCACCCGTGGAATAATGCGACAAAGAAATATGTGGTACGTAACACTTTATTGTAGCATTCTTTTCAAGGTAAAACTCAGTGAAGGCTTCTTTACTCGTTACAGCTGAATGCACGAAAGCTGAGCAGAGAGAAACATTCTTCGAGACCGTTTCACTGTTATGAACAGTTTGCAAACAGTCTGTCATGCTTTTGAGTCGTTGAAACCTTGCAGTGAAAAAATGCAGTGCTTCCTACACAACTTAACAAAATTAGAAATAATTATAAAACATTTATATTTGGATTTGGCCAAACAAAGGATGCTAGAAAGTCCAAGTAATATTCTGGAAATATAAAATTGGATAGCCTGAACAAATTAAAATAAAGCAAATAATTATATATCTTACACTCTGACGCAATGTAATTTTAAGTATTATAAATTTCGAAAAGCAAGGGATACATCCGCGCAAAAGTTGAACCGAGGTCAAACAGGAAAACGATGGGAGAGGGGCGAAGGAAAGAAGGGAGACAAAGAAAAACTGCTTGATTACCAGCCGCTGTTCGGAAAATGAGCCCGCGCTCCTCTCCCGAACACACTTAGCGGGGAGAACCGAGAGAACGGCGGAAATCGAGACTATTTCTCGCCCAATCCTCCAACGTTTTCACGTTTGACCTCTTACTTTACAAACACGAACGAAAACGGATACAGCAAGCCTAGCACAGGTCGAATAAAAAGTTTCATGGACTTTCCACTCTTGCAACTCAACTCTCTAACACTGCTGGAGGAGGCTGGTAATTTCGTCGATCAGCTCAAAAGGTTCAGTATTGGGTAAATATCGCTTTACAGGATTTCCCTTGTGATTCACCAGGATCTTTTCAAAGTTCCACGTGATGTCAGTACTCTTGATTGGTGCCCAAAGTATCTGGGTAGCAGCTTGACTAACAATTCCACCAGGGAGGGGACAGCGAGACTGAAAGTAAATGGAACGCAAGTGTAAGAATCCTCGTACCCAGAGCTGCGATCGTTTTAGCCAGCGCCACGGATTGAGAGCTCTGTGAATATGGAATTTGGATTTCCATATTGCGGCGAAGCCTCAGAAATCTCAAACAATAACCTTACCAACGATTACAAGATTGAAGCTATTGCGCTTGCGCGTGATCCTAGAATTTGCCTGAGCTCTAAACCCTCGTTACTAGCCAAACGAACCGCAGCTCTGGCTGGGGACAAGAATGTAGTGGAAGGGTCTCAGTCCTAGGCTTTCACGAAAAGGAAAAGCCTAAGGGCGTCGAAATATAGAGCTTTGATAGGGACGAAGAGGTTAAACAACTTCATCGACCTTCACAGGAGGTAATCGGCTCCTGCTCTTGACTTCATTTTACTCTTACGGGCGCAAAGGTCACTGGTTATACCTGGGCGTTATATAGAGGTTTCACTGAAATATGATCAGGTTTGTCATGCATGAGGGTGGATCTGTTTTGTCCAAAGAACGGTCAATACCGTAAATCCTCTATTAGGTCTCTGGGAGGCCTATTTATTTCAAGCCCATTTGGGACGGGGGCTTAATAGAGACGGGGGGCTTATTTGAGAAGGGGAGGGGGGGGGGGGCGCTTATTTAATTTAGAAACGACGATGGTATCAGTTCTCCATAAAGAACTAGAATACAAAGTGAATACGCTTGAGAACAATAAGTTTTAGGTCATGTAGCCAAGGATGAGAGTAAAATCCGAACTTCACTTGGTAAATAAACCATCCCGGATCAGTCCACACGAATTTTTACAGTCTATATTTATTAGTGAAGAATAATTAGAGGAGGAGAGAGGGGGGGGGGGGCTTATTAGAGGGAGGGGGGTCATTTGAGAGGGGGGGGGTTAATGGAGAATTTACGGTATAAAAGACTACCGTACGCTTTTTGACCTTTTAAAGACCGACGCGAAGGACGGAACAATTTCTTTTCGTTGCTTTTTTCTTTTTTTTTTTCTCGTCTCGCGCCTTGCCCGATCGTTTAATAAGCTTTCATACAAAGAACGTGGAAACAAGTTACTTCGAAGGAAAACCGACTACCGTGACGAAGCATTCCAGTGTTAGAGTACTTTATGACTGAATGAACACTCCCGAAGCTTTTAGCTCTGTATATATGTATTGAGGGCACCGACGAAAATGACATTAGGCGTGTCTGAATTTGTTCGCAAGGCCAAAATATTAACTTTTCATATTACCCATATTCACTTCGTTTGCCTTCTGACGTTTCAGTTGTTTCGTGTATTTTCATATGAAACGTGATTACGTAACAACAAGTAAAACCATACGCGCAATTCACTTCTTTCCCGATAAAATCTCACTCATCCTGCCGAATAGCGTTCATATATTTAAAAGTTACCTTTACGAACGTGTAAATGGGATCTTCTTGAGCACCGTTGACTTGTATTTTCTGGAAGAGTGGAAAATTCGGCTCAAATCCACCACCAGGTCTTACGTACTTAAGACCATTCATAATTTCTCGAGCATTGGCCCCCGGTTCTTGGTAATGGAATTGATTGCAAGGAAACGCCAGGATAGTGAAGCCACATTTGTACTTTCCATTTGAGAATTTCTTCATTAGTGCATTCAGGTGTGGGTACTGAATTGCGAACCCTCAAAATGTCGCCACATTGAGGACCAGCGTGACTTGTCCTTGAAAGTGTTTTAACGAAACTGAAGTTCCATTTAAGTACTTCGTTGAAAAACTGTACAGCGTTTGGCTGGCATCTTCAATACACTGCGAGTAGTTGGAAGGCTTTGCAGCTGAAAAACCTACAAAGAAGTATAGGAGAAAACCTAACAAGAGCTTCATCGTACCTGACTGTGTCACTGTCAGGGCACGACGAACATCTCAGAGTTCTGAAATAAAAGACGCACTGAACGTCACAGGGAACTCGACTCGTGACCACTCAGTTGGACATCTGTTAAGTGCGCAATCAGTCATATCCCCTTCCCACCCCTGTGTTTTGTCCAGTTCGTTTTGGTGAAGGGTAAATCGAATACAATAAATTGGAACAAAATAGAGAGCGAATCAGGCAATAATTCTCTCCCCAAAACTCAAGGATGTGAAAGTTGCGCTTTTCTGCCTCTGCGTCGCTTTATTCTTCATTTTGTGAATAGGGAGAAGTGGGTTGCATTTGATCTCTTTGTTAAGGCTCCTGGTTGAGGTTAGATGTCTTGTCTTGTCGGGAATGTGTCATGACATTCTAGTGGACTTGCCAGTAGCCTGTTCCAGGCTCCGCTCCGAGATAGTGGTGAAAAGTCGTTCAGTAAAAAGAAATGAGGAAAACGCGCGGGAGCTGGGGAGAGACATTTTTCCCGCCGCCACCGCCCCCTTTCCCAAGTCGCGCGCGTCTTATTTTCGCTTTGCTCGTTTACTACGTACGTCCCCACTATACTATCTGAAAGCCCGCCCCCTTTCCCAAGTCGCGCGCGTCTTATTTTTGCTTTGCTCGTTTACTACGTACGTCCCCACTATACTATCTTAAAGCCCGCCCCCTTTCCCAAGTCGCGCGCGTCTTATTTTTGCTTTGCTCGTTTAATACGTCCCCACTATACTATCTGAGAGCCTGGCACAGTGCCCGTGCAATGGTTAGGGGAAAACATATCCCGAAAATAACTTTCTGCTCAGTTGTTGCTGTTTGGAGGGAAAATTTCCCCCAATTGGGACCTAATAGATCTAGACATCTCTCCTGGGGGGGGGGGGGGGGGGTGGCCTTAAGCCACATAGGTATCTGCCACCCCAAAGGGTATGGTTCTTTGGCCGTCTGAAAACGGGTATACACTTTGCCCCGTTTTGTATTTATCTTTTCAGTTCCAAATGAATAAGAACTAAACTGAGGAATATGCGAATTCGACCGCTTTTAAAGAATTGTTTTGTTTGCGCTTTAATCTAAGTAAGACAAGTAATGATAACACAATTTCTGCCTTAAGACCAGGTCTCCAAAAATTAAAAGGGGAAGGATTTTAGAGGCCTGGTCTGAAACGGGCATGGAAAATGACACTTTTTGGTTTGAAGTAGGGTCAGGATCTGGAGAACCGGGCAGCACATGTTAAGCCCACCAAGAATTCACAGGAGTCCCCCCCGGTATCTCTCTTGATGTAGAGCCCTAATAACTTGTGAAATTTTCATCTGTATAGCTGGTCCCGGCCCGGCCCCTTTCTTTCTGGCCGATTTCTGGATCCTCCCCTGAATGCGGCTAAAACTGGTAAAACTTGTCGACTTAATCCTTGTGAGCACTTCTTAAATTTAATATTTCCTTTTCCTTTCAATTTCCTTTTTCTTGGCGCTTTTTTAAGTAATCAAACTAAGATGGTCAGATTGTGGTGATGCTTGTTACGAGGAACAGAATTACAGAAAAAAAAAAAAAACATTTCTTCTATCTACTGAGCCCCGTTGCATGAAACACCCTCAACGGCTAACAGGTATACCAAGTGAACATAAAACCAGTGTTCAAACAGATTGAAAACAGATTTTAATAAACAGATTTATGTCCACTTGATATATGTTTTTGCTGATCAGATCTCCTGTAGATCGATTAGGTTTACATTAGCAGTGTACAAAAGTACTCTGGTCCCAGAGATTTTTCAGTTGAAAGTTTCCTCCTCGAGAGAGGGATCGGAGCAATCCGCCAATCCAACCTCGTCCCCAGGGCGCTTTGCCAGGGAAAAGCGCCCTGGGGACGAGGTGGCCGCTGTCACAGCGTTTTGGGCATCCCCATTCCCAAATCCCTAGCGTTTTGGGCATCCCCTTCTCATATTACTACAGCGTTTTGGGCATCCCCCGGTACCCTCCCGGGATGCCCAAATCCCTAGTGTTTTGGTCATCCCCTCCAAAAAAATGCTGGATTTCGCGAGAAAATCGAAAAGATTTTGGAGATGGCTTCCGCTAAATATAGAAATCTTTTCCAGTATCTTAAAAAGAAGCCTTATCCGGAAGGCTTTACAAAGCAAAAAAACGACTCTGCGAAAATTTGCCAAAAAGTTCGAGTATGACTCAAAATTAGAGTCCTTTTTCTACGTGGCCAAGGAGAAGGATGGCACAGCGCTTCGACGACTTGTTATCACCGAGGAAGAGAAAGCGAGGGTCTTCGAAGAGTGCCACTCTGCTCCTTTTTCTGGACACGCCGGCCGCGATAATACTTTTGCACCCTGTGAAGGTTGTTCCCAAGGTGTGGTACTCGGTCGGAATTGATTTAATAGAAGCCCCTACTACATCTCAAAACGGCAACAGATTTCTTCTGTCCCGTAGGTGCAAGAGGCCGCTGTATAAATTGTGTGACAACCTTTCGTGTGTCAAGTAGCGCTGCGGGGTTAAGTTGTACAGGCCTCAAATGTCATGCATACTATGAATTCAACACCGCAAAACGCAGTTTTATTCATGTTTGTCTTTTGATTCCTTTGTTTAGTATTCTTGTTTTTGGCCGTTTGGAATCAGACGATCGCAGCTGCCGGCGATTGCGGCATAGCTCGCTTGTAAACAGTTCTATTAAATAAAATTGAAGCTTTGCAAACAATGAAGCGTTGTACAGCGAAGCGATGTCATGCGGTTATAAATTTTAGTTTCGTCATGTTTTGAGCCAACGTTTACTGCCTATGGGGTTTTTTTCTGCGCAATAAACCCGCGAAAATTGTCAGACGATATAATTCTAACATGCATCTACACTATTCAGCCGTAAATTCGTGATTAACAATCCTGACTTTTCCCCAGTCTGAAATAATTTAGGCAAAGTCGAAGCGATCAGCGTTTTGGGCATCCCCCATCGGGGATGCCCAAAACGCTAGGGATATGGGAATGGGGATGCCCAAAACGCGGGGATGCCCAAAACGCTGTGACACTAGCCTGCGTAGCATGGCGGTTTTGTCGAGCCGGGCGCATGAGCGGCGTAGCCGCGAAATTCGCGCGCGAAGCGCGCGAGAACGAGCGGCGAAGCCGCGAGAAAAATAAAAACCGCCTGCGCCAATCGGCGAAAAAAATCAAGAAAAACAATGACAAGAACTAAAATCTTGCTCTTTTCACAATACCACAGGGCACCCACAAAAATTGTCTGACCTTCGGAATGTTTGAATTTAGTGAAAACTTATGGGAATGTCGGTGTTCATATTATCGTAAATGAATGCGATCAATTCTTATATATAAGATCAAAGTAAACATCTTTTTACCTGAAATGTTAAGTATTGTCGTTCTTGCAGCTGAAACGGCGAATAATGATTCAGAAGGTAAACGTCAAATGTTAATTTCATAAGAAACGTACATACCGTATCTTTAATTAAATTGCGAGATGTCACACTGCCCACTGACATTCATTGCTTCACGACTGCCATCGATCGCTAGACCTGCCTAAAGCTCTTCAAAGGTTTTATACGAGTCTAAGCCTTTCATGAATCCTTGCAATCTCGTGGGAAAGGGCTTGGAAGCACTTCCTCTAAAAAGTCTTCCCCCACGAACACCCCCACCCCCGCCCGACCATCCCCAAGGATTCTAGCCTGCGAGCAAGCTCTCCTATTTGGGCGAGTGAAGCGAGTCTCGCGAGAACGCGCGAGCGATTGGCGAAGCCGCGAGGGGCCGGCCCCCTCGCTCGCGCGTTCTCGCGAGGCTCACTTCGCTTACCTAGCCTGAGTATCAGGCGTTTCTGGGGAAAAGGGGAAAGATTGAAGCGAAAAATGTCCTCTCCCCTAGCCCCTTAGGAAGGCCTGATACTCAGGCTACGCTTACCCAAATAGGAGAGCTTGCTCGCAGGCTACAAGGATTCATAAGTAATTGACATTTTAAATGCCTATTTAACCCATTGTTCCCTTTGTTCAAAGTTACAAATTGCTGCTGCTGCGAAAGCCCTCGGGGCCTTTTCCTTACCCGCGCATATTTTTCTATCGGAGGTGCATGTTTTTTTTAAAACCCTTTTGTCTTTAATTTAGTCTTTTAAAGAAGTCAAATAATAATATATACTGTAGATGAAAATAACTGAAATAATATCAAATCCGGGATGTTGACATTACATACAAAGGGCGATTATCGTTGAAGTTGTTCATGTCGTCTCGTTTGACTCGGAAGCTTTGAAATCTTACACCCCTCTCGGGCACTATTCCAAAAACGCAAACTGTACACACAATCATCATTCAAACGAACCGTTCAGCGTACTCCGAAGCAGAGACAATGGTTAGTACTTAATGTTGTCTTATAAATAGATTATATGTAGACTAGTATATATTAAATGCGGGAACTCGTCCACGCTTGAAATTTACAGAAAGTGCGAGTACGGGTTCGCAAGGGGGACGCGAGCGAGGCTGCAGTGCTACCACAAGTACTCAACCAAGGGACCTGAATAGAACTGCAGTCAACTCTCTAATGATCTATTATAGAATTGGCACCTAGCGTCCATCTTAAGGTGGATTTCCACTGTCGGGTAATTTTCACGAGCGAACGCACTTACTTTTACGCTCATATAAAACAGAGTTTAGTAAGCTTACGCAACAGGACGACGCAAAGAAGAGGACGGCAAAACGCTTGTGTGTGACAAACGTGACAGACCTATTACCTGCGTGTTTGTGTTGATGTTCAATCAATAAATACCACTGTGTTTTGATCTTTTACAAAAACATCTTTCAAAAGGAAGGTGAAGTTTGGCGGAAATTGTTTTCAAACAGAATCATTGTCACGCTTGCCACACAAGGTTTTCCGTTTTCATCACAAATGTATATGGAAGGTCTCACAAAAAACGATGCACTACCTCTGAAGTCTTGAACCAGTTTATTATAATGAAAGGTCACACGTACATACATTTCATACATAGTCCTAGATAGCCTCTTTTTTTATTTGCGCGCGTGGTTCAACGCTCCTGAAAATTACGCGACAGTGGAAAACCACCATTATGAAGAGAACCACGTTGCACAAAGTTGATGGAAATGACTTAAAAACCATAACCAACTTTAAGTGACCGTGATGGAAGCTTGAATTTTATGCCCTGGGAAGACAAGAGCCACTTCGTGGGTTTGTTCATGTGTCCACCCGGGACGCAATTAAGCATCTGTAGATTAAGCATCTGTAGAATTTCCTTTTCAAAACATTTTGTGCAGACTCTTTGAGTCTTTCTTCATTCTTCATTTTTTCACGGGGTCCCTTCTTGCGGAGCAGTCACAGTGAGACTCCTAGTGACTACATTCATCAGCCGTTGAATTAATCAATTGATTTATAGGGAATGCAAAAGAATACGAAAAACTTCAAAATGAATCTCTCAGGAATTTTTAAAGGAAAAAATGGCCCTGTAAGCGGCCTAGGAATTTTGACGGAAGGGCCATAAGGTCATATCCCTTGTCATGGCGTCAATCATCGACAAGCACGTTTAAAAGGGTCTTAAAAGTGTCAAAGAATACTTTTAAGCCAATTAATAAAGGAGACCGGTAGAGCATTATAGGTCAGCGCTTTCGAGTCAATTTTTGAAAAACGTCTAACCTGGGGGGGGGGGGGGGGGGTATTAAGATACTCCATGCTTACCCGAAAATTATTGGCTAGGTATCAGGATCACTTTTTATCCACAAAGCATGGACTCGAACAAAAGTGAAAATTAAACAGGCTGGCGTGTCGACACAACGAAAAAGTAGCAGCCAATTCTAAGTTAAATGTGTTAGACAGGGAAACAAAAGTGGGACAGAAATCCCGGGGGGTACTCCTGGGAATTCTTGGTGAGGGAGTGCGGCCCAGTTCTCCAAATACTGACCTTATTTCAGACCAAAAATTGTCATTTTCCACACACCTGGAGGTAGTCACAAAACGCAACATCACACTCGGTTTAAGTAAAAAAGAAATTATGTCATCATTGCTGAGATTAAAACCGCAACAAATCCATTTCGAGTTCGCATATAAACACTTTCTTTCTTATTCATTTCGAATTGAAAAGACGAACACATTGATACACAACCGTAGTTCCTTCGTAAACCATACCCGATTCCAGACCAAAATGGGCAAAATCTATACCCCGTTTTCAGACCAAAACGGCATAAAAGTCAAACCCTTTGGGGCGGCACCTACCTGTATGGCTGGCATAAGGAGTACCGTACAGTACCCACCGCCCCCCCCCCCCCCCCACACCGGGACAGAAATTCTTACATGGCTGACTGATCTGTGAAGAATTCCAAAAAAGGATGGAGAGTCCCTTAAATCATCTTTGGGGAAATATTGGGACAGGGCCCTTTTAGTATGAATTTCATGACGGTAGATGCTGTGTCAGACAAGGCGGCCCATATCTCCACGGTCTACGTCAATGATTTTCGTGATTTAGTTCATCGGCTTGCACTTGTGGTTTCATTTCTGTTGAAAGATACGATAAGAATCCTTAACAAACATCCCAGCAGGTCTGTCGACCAGTAAAGCCAACATTGTGCCTCCCTGAGTTAAAATTGGTTTTGCGCTGCGACTAATCGGAAACGGATCTCTCTACCTTAGGTTTTCTGCCAACTACCTTACTGATGAATTCGTCACCAGAATTGCGTTTCCCTTTAAGCTCAAGCGATGCTGAAAAAATCAATAACGACTGACCACAATTCGTTAAACTTAATACTTGATGTGGTGTCTGTAAAAAAAAAGGCTTTGCTTGAGCTTCCTGGGAGAGCCTTGTTTTATTCAAAATACAAGGATTGATTCGCAAATCCGTATAAAATTTCATCAACTGAGACCACTGGGTATACTGTGGTACAGATGATAGCTGCGTGGCAGGCGTTCAAAAGGGAAGCGAAAGTAGATTTCGGGCGCGCGAGGAAGAAGGGAAGTTCCCCTCTTCTCTTCTCTTGCACACGCTGTCACGCTCCCAAATTCCTTTTCCCTTCCTTTTCCAACGCCTACCGAGGAGGCTATGCAATTGATTACCCGAATATAATACGATTCTTGCAAGGATCCTTCCGACGATGGTTCTTCATTATTCGCCACCTAATTTTACAACTGTGCATCTTTCTGGGAGCAAAGTGAGAGACACTTATGAGTGTGCCAGCCGGCCGGCCAGGGGGATGAGATGTTGGGCTATTAAAGATCCCGGGGGGATCCCGGGTTTACAGGTACCGGTGCAGTACATCAGAAGGGTACCCAGTCCTAGAGCGTGACAAAACTTGCTAAGGGACAAGACGGTGTAAAATATGAGATGAAATTGAAATCTGGCTAAAGTAAATCTTTTTACGGGCGTTGAGTTTTCTTCCGATTCATCAATGTTATTGTAGCATAAAAAATTCTCATGCTTCGTTTTGTCTATATTAAGTTGAGTCTGAATACTTTACTGTCTTGCTGAACGATAGCATTGCTATCCACTTTTATGCCTCTGGTCAAGGGTTGGGTTCAGGATAAGTTTAATTCATTGTCGTATGTCTCATTTAATAGTAGTAATAAGCGTTTAAGCCCGCGACACAAAGTGACCGTAAAGCCTTACTTGAATCATGCCTTCAATTATACCTAGTGAGGTAAAAATGACAAGAACTTCTCAAGAGTTGTCTAGAGTTGTTGGCCCGTTAAGCTTTAATGATACCTTAAAAGAACTAAAACCAGCAATAATTCCGGCTGACTTCTTTCTCAAATGTCATTCATTCCACTCTTGGTCGATCATTCCACCAGATGCCTATTTTGAGGACCCTGTGTTTGGCCTTCATCTTTCTCCAAAGAATTCGTTCCCAATCTCGTTCCCAGTCTTCCATTATGTTTATTTTAGTCGGACTAAACAGGAGAAGCCAGCCATTAGGCGTAGTTTTAAAAAGCTTTTTATCGACACCGAGTCATGTTAAGCTAGGGCATGGAATCGGCGCCTTTGAGCGAGAACTATCTCATAAGATTATTTTCGTCCAGTAATCTGCAAATATAGGTTATATACTTCCGGATATAGTAAGTCACTAGTTAACTCAATCTCAGTTTCATTTGTTCAGGTCATGCGACGTTAAGTCATAATTCCTTTGTAACTTCGAAGTCTTCGAACAGGTTAGATATTGGCCCGTTCACCTAAGCTTTAATGATACCTTAGAAGAACTAAAACCGGCAATAATTCCGGCTGACTTCTTTCTCAAATGTTATTCATTGCACTTTAGGTCGATCATTCCACCGGCTACCTTTTTTGAGGACCCTGTGTTTGGCCTTCATCTTTCTCCAAAGAATTCGTTCCCAATCTCGTTCCCAGTCGTCCATTATGTTTATTTTAGTTGGACTAAGCGGGAGAAGCCAGCCACTAGGTGTAGTTATCGACACCTGTTGGCTTTCTCCGTCATGTAAAGCTAGGGTATGGAATCGGCGTCTTTGAGCGAGAACTATCTCATAAGATTATTTTGGTCCAGTAATCTGCAAATATAGGTCATATACGTCCGGATATAGTAAGTCATTGGTTAAGTCAATCCCAGTTTCATTTGTTCAGGTCATGCGACGTAAAGTCATGATTCCTTTGTAACTGGTTGCCAAGTCTTCCGTAAAAGGAAGACTTTTACTGCTTCAGTGACCAATACTGGATTCTCCTTGTGTGTTTGCAAACACATCGACTAAATTTCGTGTCATCCACAGAACAAAGCTTAATTAGCCTAAGAGACGAGACTTGACCTGTTCCCATAAGTACATGTACTAGTATTCACCGTAATGACTTGCGAAATTGATTGTTGTATATAATCAGCTTATGGCGAAAAGAAGTATTATTAAACTAAGCACGTACGACCATTTTCAACCAGTGCTGCAGAATTCAAAAGTGCAGAAAAATTAGTTTGAAGATATCGAAAGATAGCAAATGCCGCGGGTTGGGGGGGGGGGGGGGAAGGGGGGGTGTACTTCCTATATTGGCCTATACGGGGAGGCTCCGCCCGAAAGGGGCACCTTTTTCAGGCTTCAGGTTTATGAACGTGTAGGGATTTCAGTAGCTATAGTATATGAAAGGGTAGGGAAATCTGTGAAAGAGCCCACAGGGCTAACAGATGAATGTTATGGCTTTATAAAGTCGAGAAAACGTTCTATTTGTGTGATTGATTCCTTTTTAGAAGACAGTTCATTTGCACCAGTCAAAAGGGATACAAAGTTGTTAACAAGGTATAAAGAAGGGGTACCATTTGTCAATAGAAGGTATACGAAAGGGGTAACTTTTTCGTGAAAAATGGTATATAACAGGGCAAGGGGTTGGACCTCGGGGTGGAACCTCCCCGTATGAAAATTTGTTGAGTACTTCCCCGGATAAAATGTGCATTTTGTCTGAAATCGAAGCATTAGAGACCAGTGGGTCTCGTTCGGTTATAAACTCAGGAGTATACCTTCATGCACTTGTCAGACTTGTCCATCCTTATTGAAAAAACGGTTAATGCTGAAAAAACAAACGAACAAACAGACAAACAAGCAAAGTGAAGCATTATTTGAGTGCCTTAAAGCCAAAGTAAAGCTGGTTAGTAAGATACTCCTTGCAAACTGTAGGAGCTTCTAGGTGTCATGTTCTTGTAGTGGGATCAACAGTACGGCAAAAATGTGACTAAAATAAAATAGAAGTGCTTGAATTCTCCACTTAATCGTGGTTAATCGTCTATAGCTTATATGCTCAAATATAAGCCCTTTACGACTCCACAAACATAGTACTGTTTGATTGTTTTGAATTGAGAAATGCTAGAGGGTAGACACTTTACCCTCATTTGATTCCAGACCTTCTGTTGATATCATTATTTAATTAATCTTGTTAGCTGAATGTTGTCTTATAACTAAAAGAATGATAACGATTGTCGTAAGCCTACTGAGGTCTGGAGAAAGGTGGCAAATTGAAAAGCCGTCCGTGCAAACAGTCATACAAAATGCAGGAAAAAGAT
Organism: Porites rus; assembly: GCA_964035705.1. Taxonomy (NCBI): domain Eukaryota; kingdom Metazoa; phylum Cnidaria; class Anthozoa; order Scleractinia; family Poritidae; genus Porites; species Porites rus. Next base: position 6,618,765 of record OZ037993.1, read on the forward strand.
ACTGGCACCAGAAAACTCTTAGAAAGAGCTTATTTTAATTTCAAGATGACCGGTCTGACGTTTGGTAAGCGCCGGCCTGAGACTGACCAACTTCAACTTGGATACTTTGCCTCGACTTCATGATTCAATCGATTTTAATTGAGATTTCGTCGGGGAACTAAACTTACAACGAGGATGAATTTACAGTTTCCTTCTTTTTTTCTTCTTCTTTAAAACGTACGTTCTTGTAAATACGCTATTTACGTCAGCTTCTAAACTTGAAGAGAGTTGACGATGTTTCTTACATTGTCGTTAATCTAGGCTTCTCTCATTTCATCTTATTAGTAAGGCTTGTTTTGTTTTTTTAGATAGATTCCTTACAACATCTTAACCTTAAGGTTTTTTAACTACATTTTTAAAGAAGAATAGGCGTGAGCAAACAATTAACCTGTGAGGACCAGCGGAATTTCAGCATGCCAGATTCTTGCTTTCTCATGATCGATGTAAAACGGCTCACGTAATGGTTGCCCATGTAGTTTTTAGTTCTTCAGCTTTGGCAGGTCTACAAGTTTACTATGCGTGCAAACGTTGTTTATTTTACAAACCTTTTCGGGCTCTTTGCTAGTTAATCTTGCTTATTTTAAGAGGCAATTAATCTAATACTGCCAGATCTATCTTACATCGCATTTTCTAATAAAAGCAAGTCCCATGCAGCCAATTAGCCCCTCAAGAGTTAATAGCGCCATAAAAGCAAACACATACAAAATATCGGAGTAGTGACGCATCAGCTTTGAAACACACACTTGGACAAAATCGTGGACTTAGAATCTGCAGCTTGATCACAAACTCGGCAGGGGACATTGAGCATCATGGCTAGCGATGACCGTGAGAATACTGCTGACAAAGTTTGCAGTACTGACAAGCTCGAAGAGGGTGGCCGTATAAAGAGGTTTCGAAGAGTAAGGATCCAATTATTTTGAGATACAAAGTAAGGTTTGATTGTTAGGAACGATCAGCCATTAAGATGGTTAGGACACCAGGAAAAACATCACTTAAACACAGAAGTCTCGCTGTTGTAAAAAACTAGGTTAAAAATTGTTAGCAATTTATTTGATTTTGCAGTGCAGAGAAGCTTTCACCATGGTCAAGCGTTTCCGCTTGTCTCCTTTGATGAGAGAAGCCGTCGCGGAATTCTGGTCCACATTTATTTTACTGGTAAGTAAAAAGTGAATAAACAATACGTTCACATGAATCTGTGTACGGTCACCTAGTCAGGAAAAAGGAGCAAAGAGGAGGTAAAGAAAAAAAAATTGAGCCGACGGGGAAAGGGCGGAAAGAAAGAGAGGCCATACGAAATAGATATCCGTTAATAAGTCGGGATCGTAAAAGACCGATGAATGCTCAACAAACACAAGTATTTATTTTTTTTGTAGAAAGTTGGCGACATTGTCGACACCCTATGTCTTTTAGTTTAACAGTTTTAAATTTCAAAATTTGGCTAATCCTGTACGCTTAATTTTCAGATTTTTGGTGTTGGGTCTGTAGCTCAGATGGTTCTTAGCAACTGGAAGTTTGGAAATTTCTTCTCTGTGAATTTTGGCTGGGGCATGGGTGTGACGATGGGCTGCTACTGGGCGGGAGGAATCTCAGGTATGCAAATACACTAATTGATGGTGAATTTACTTTGCATGGTTAAAGACGTTAGCTATTCTGAAGAGGACCTCACTTTTATTTTAACTTCTACGATTGGAAATAATTTAGCTTGCAAAAAAGAATATATCAAATTGGATTTATATCCACGTACTCTGGTAGTACCAGAAATGTTCAAAGTTAAAGTTGATAGTCAGAGAGTTATTTAAACGATTCTGTTGAATACATATTACACAGAGGCTCCACTATGTGAAGTTATTCACATCAAACACTTCTTTTGGTCTCCCATAAGAAATATTTTATCTTAAACGCTTTCAGGTGCTCACATGAACCCCGCTGTAACACTGGCTTTCGCCGTCGTCAAGAGATTGCCATGGAGGAAAGTTCCCGTATATTGTGCGGCGCAGATGTTGGGGGCGTTTGTGGCTTCAGCGTGTGTTTATGGTGTATACTATGGTGAGTGCAAGGGCATACTTTGATGGATTGACATTCGTTTGTTTATTGGTTTAAGGAGCAATCGCAGTTCGAAGGCCTGAGTCTTTTATGCCACTCCCCTGGAAAGCACAAACCGTAAGATCAAGAGTGAATTAATTGCTATCAAATGCTAGCAAGAGCCGCTCTTGATGCTAGTCAATACTTACCCATTTACTCACGGTCGACGCCTAAAAGATGACGGGAAGAAAACTGGCCCCTAGACTACAATAAAGCTCGCTATTTTTAACCCTGTCTTTCCAAGATATGTTTTCCACATTTGCAGCATTCTTGTATAAGTTCCATCCAGGCTTTTTTCTTCGGCTTTTGTCAAAGACCAAGTGGTACTCCCGTGAAGGAAAATTTTCTCCGTAGTTGCTCTGAACAACTTCAACTTGATCTTTTTGCCAAGTGACTCTACCTTCTAGATGTTCTTAGTCAATAATGGGCGAAAAAACTTGCAGATTAGGAAATCTCTTTAATCAGAGATTTCACTGATTTGCTTTCCTTTCTTAACTTCAAGTTCTATACTTCTATACAATAGTCATCTGACAAAAACTGGCAAAAGCACCCTTCAATTATAGAGCGGTTTTCACTTGACTGTCGAAAGTAATTGAGGAATTGGTTTGGTTTTGGTTTTACTACGCCCTTTGGTTGGCTAGTGTATTTACTTTGGTTTTGGTTTTACGACAGTCAAGTGAAAACCGCTCTAATTTGCTGCTGCTGTTGTTTTTTGTTTCAAAGTAAAACCTTTTCACTTCCACACTTGTTCCAGGTATTGACATATAAACGTTTTTTTTATTTTCTTGAACCCTTTGAATGTTTCTTATTGCTTTATAATTGGAATCTCCTAGATGCCTTGAATAAATTTGATGGTGGTGTTCGTCAAGTACTTGGTCCAAAAGGCACGGCAGGGATCTGGGCGACTTATCCTCAGCCCTTCTTATCAACAGGAAATGGCTTCGGTGATCAGGTAAAGCAGCAGTATAGGTGAAAAGGCTAACGACTTCCCATTACCAAATAACTTCTCAGACAACGTTTTGATTTTCGTGATCAAGTTGATAGTCAAGAGAGTTATTTAAACGACTCAACGCCTGTTACTCAGGCTAAAGCCCAGGAAATAGATGTCAAGAATCAAGCTCCTAACGAGGTTAATCAAAAGAAGTGAAAACGACTTTTGAGTCTCTGGGCATTTATAAGCGTGATGATTTATAATTCGCAACTATATTTAGTAAATAACGTTGTCTTAATTCATTTTTCTGTTATCTCAAACATTTTTTAAGTAGAAGCACCATACATTGACTCACAGTGTCTTTCTTCTCTTTCTTTGTTTTCAGGTACTTGGTACCGCGCTGTTAGTTGGCTGTGTTTTCGCTATCATCGACAGAAACAACAACGCTCCCGACCAGGGAGTGGTACCTGTTCTCATCGGACTGTTGGTATTTGTCATCGGCACAACATTTGGATTCAATTGCGGTTATGCAATCAATCCTGCTAGGGATCTTGGACCGAGGATATTTACTGCCATGGCAGGATGGGGCGGCGAAGTGTTTACGTGAGTAAAACTGAGTTTTAGTTTCTTAATAGAATGAAAAATTTTGATAATAGCAATAGTAATAGTAATAATAATAATAATAATAATAATAATAATAATAATAATAATAATAATAATAATAATAATAATAATAATAATAACGATAATGATAACGATAACGATAGCGATAATTATAATGGTAATGTTAATGATAATTATCATGATAATTTGTTATCTATTGTGATTTTAGTTTCTAAGATTTTAATACCGTATTTATTCGAATAAGCGCCCAACCTCGAATTAGCGGCCACCTCGAATAAGCGCTATCCTAAAGGCAGAAAAAGTTAATAAGCGCCCAGCCTCGAATAAGCGCCCACCCCACCCCCCTCCCACTCAAACTCAAATAAGCCACCACGCCCACCCCACCCCCCAAAAATTGAATAAGTACTAAAACTTCCCGAAAGTTGGAGTTTTCTTCAAAAAAGTATGTTACCGGAACCTTGCTTTGTTACATCTTCACATTTTGTTATTACCATTTATTGTTTTGCTGCAAAAAAAAACATACTACACTTGCTGAAAATGTTGAAAATTTAATAAGCGCCCAGCCTCGAATAAGCGCCCACCTCGAATTAGCGCCCACTCTCAAGGTCCAAAAATTTAATAAGCGTCCAGGGCGGTTAATCGAATAAATACGGTATATGACAGACTTAGAGGGAAGACCAAAACTGTTGGCCAGAAGATAACCGGTCAAGAAATTTATATCAGATCGGCTTGACTGACACTAACATCCTGACCTACAGAGATATTTCACGCCAGTTGACTCTTTTCCTTTCCGCTCGAATTTTCATACAACATTCTTCACAGCAGCAACATTCCCCACATTGCTAACGTTGTCGACGAACTCGTGTGGAAACGCTTGCTACGCATGCTAGCTATCTTAGCTGAACAAGCCTAGTTAATGTAGGACCTATAAAAATACTACAAGTGAGGGGGCAAGCGAAGCAATCCGAGCAAAAAAAATGGGAAAGTGCAAAGGTCCCCTATCTTTCTCTTCTTTTTTCCACCTCCTAGTCTCATCGCACTTTTTTGCTACTTTCTGCTTCACCCCTCTGACCTCCACCACAGCCAAATCACTAGGCTAGGGAGTCCGATCATCTCACTACAGCCTTGCGAAACCTATCTGGACTTCAATGAAACTTGAGCCTAACATTTTGTTAACCTTTTTTCCAAGGGCGCGCAACAACTGGTCTTGGGTCCCAATCTTTGGTTGTTTCTTTGGAGGTGTCCTCGGTGCATTGATTTATGTTTGTTTCATTGAAATGCACCACGATTCAGAAGAAGGAAGCGAGGCTAAGATGGAACTCGAGAGCATGATTAATAGTGAGTAAAGACACTGCAGAAGACAAGGAAAAGTTTCCAGGACACTGGAACAGATTTACAGAGAGACTTGACGACAATCTAGTATTTTATTGTATTCACCTTCGATCTCCCTTGAACTCACTTTAGATGTATAGTCCTACGGTCGCATTTACATGTATGCACGTATATGTTTTCCATGCCTGTGTTGCGTATAGGAAAAGTCAAAAGCCATATGCTACATTTTGTTTCGAAGTAATTTTAAGTTCTTATGTTTTAAAAAAAAAATGATGATATAAAATATGTAGTTATATAACAAATGTTATCCTCAAAGTCTCTCTTCTTTCTTGGTTTTCCTTTGGTCCATACTATCTGAAGAATTCCATTTCATTCGCCATTTCATTCGTCATTTTTAAGATTTAGCTACATTAATCGTTCCTGCCTTTTCGAGGGATGTCGTCTATTTTTTTAAAATAAACGACATTTGCTAAACTTGAAAGTTTAGGTATGCTTGGAGATCAAAGATGGCCTTCGGTTTTACCGACTTAAAGCCGCATCATGCAGCTTTACTTACTTAATTAATTAATTTCAAAAACTTATAAGGCGCAAATATCTATATATTAAATGTATTCAAATGCGCCATAGGGAAAAAAAATAAAACAATACTACTACTACTACTACTACTAATAATTATGAATAATTATGATAATAAAAATGATAAAATAAGATGATTGTATAGATATAGAATAGAAAAACTAATGGCTAAAAGTTAAAAAGATAAATTCTGTTGGCATAATCTTAAAAATTATAAGCTAAAAATTATTTATGATCTAGTAAGCTAAAAATACAATCTTATAATCTAAGTGGTACAAAATGCTTTTTTAAAAAGGTGAGTCTTCAACTTTCTCTTAAAAGTGTCAATTGAAATGGATTCCCTGATAAATCTTAGCACAGCATTCTATAACTTACGTGCAGCAAACAGAAAGGCCCGTTCACCGAGAGTTGCCTTTGCCTTAACATTCGGATAACTAAGTAGGGTACTGTTGCTAGAACTTCTTAAATTATATTTAGATACAGGCTCAGGAGTAATTAAAAAACTTAAGTACGAAGGTGCTAAGCCCTTAAAAATCTTAAAAACAATCAACAGGATTTTAAATTCAATTCTGAACTTTACAGGCAGCCAATGTAAATCTACTAATAAAGGAGTAATGTGACAATATTTACTTTCATTGTATATTAATCTAACACACATGTTCTGCACACGCAGTGTAGCTTATTGAGTTGATACTCCGGCAGGCCATATAAAAGACTGTTACAGTCTGCTTGAAATAAAGGCATGAATCATATAGTCTTGGTGTCGTCTTTAGATAGATATTTTCTTATGCGTCTCAGATTATACAAATAATAGAAGGCAGAGTTACATGTTTTTGAAATATGGATTGCCATCGTCAGCTTGGAATCAAACCACGAGCCCAGGTTCCTTGCAGACAACACAGGAGTAATAGTTGCAGTCCCAGCACGAAGGCTGTTAATAGATACTGTAGCTAGTTGCTGCGATATGCCAATGATCAAGAATTCAGTTTTATCATCGTTCAGTTTCAATTTGTTTTTCAGCATCCAGTTACGAACGTCTTCAACGCACCTTTCGACCCTAGCCAAGGCGGCCTCTTGATTAGCATTGTTACTGTGGCTCTTTAAGTACACACCATTGTCGAACGCGCTGGTGTGCTATTCCTTGCTATGTTTAACAACCTAAAGCATAAAGAAAGAAATCTCCTACGGTAAGCCAGCCCAATCATCTCTGTAATTTTACTTAAAAATAAAACATATAAAACATAGTATGAAGATTTCAATGGGTTGGTTCGGTTAACGACCAAAGCTTTGGCTTTTTTACTGCTCAAGAGTTACTTTTATTTACGTTTTTTACAGTTTACACAATAAGCCTTTATTCTTTAACAAAATTTTACTTTAAAAAGGGAAAATCCGGGCTTAAGAACCATCTCTGGACGAGGAAAATAATGATTTTAGAATTTTTATAAAGCACGCTAGTCGATCCACCTCTCGTAAACGACCACCTCCCACAAGGGACCACCCAGTCGGAGAAACCCCCTGTGGTGCGATTCATGTAAGTGACCAGCTCCCGTAATAGACTGCAAGCATTTTCTCATTTTTACTTTTGAGAGTACGGTATATCGCGAGTACTCCGCCTCAATCTCTAAATTTTGCCCGCCGCGGGTGGCTCTGAGGGAAGAACGACAGCCACTAGCTAGCTATCCACGCTGTAAGCGACCACTAAATCCTGGCATTTTGGGTGGTCGCTTACATACAAGAGACTGGGCTTGTTATAGTATTCGCCACCTGGGAATGGGGGGAGGACTCCCATATGAAAGGGGCAAGGATGCTCGTCGGAAACTTTGAATTAAACCCCTAAAGGAGACCAATCTGGGCGTGGCCCGACCTATTTTTGACCCCTTGAAGAGACCATTTTAAACTTTTATTACATGAATCGAGTAAATAAAACGAATTGAAAGTATATATATAATTTTTATACTTCTTCGCGTGCAACCCTAAATATACTAGCGTTTTGCCCAGAACATCCTAAGTGAGACCAAAATCAGAAATTTACACCCCTAAGCGAGACGACCAGCATCCCCGCCCTTTTGATATAGGAGTCTCCCCCCCCCCCCCGGGATTCGTCACTTTAGAAACGAGAAGGAAACTGGACCGACTAAATTTTGCAAAGACTTCTGGTACTTAGAGGTAGGGAAAACATAAGTCAATAGCAGACCGGCGTGTCTCCAGTGACGATTCCAGAAACCCAATTGCGGGACCCATTTCGGCTGCAGTTCCCTTCTCGAAAGTGACTTATCATCCTTCTATTATTTTTCCCTTTACTCTTAAATGTGTTCAAAGTCAAAATTTGCCAAAAAAAAAAAATGCGAATTTACATTTTTTTAAAAGGCAGAATAAGAAAATAATGATTCAAAAATTCTGTTCAGAAGGCTGAGCTTTAATTTGAACGCTTACTTGATAGAACCTCCCTCACAGACTCCGTCATTCACTCTGGTAGTTGAAGGTTATTATTAGATTGGCCACAATTTATAATGACCATTATAGTGTTGACAAGTCAAACGCCTTTTATTAATCACATATTGAAACGTTATATCAGGCTTTGACCTTGAGTTCGTGGCTCAGCTAGAGACCTTTCGAGTATATATTATTTTCTATAACTTTCGGTTTCCTTTCTCATCACATCAATCTGCCCCCACCGTTTCTATAAACTGTAATAATGGAGCCCTCTTGAGTTGGATGCTTATTATTACCATTTCTAATATAGACATTATAGCGTTTTCTTTCTGCCTACGCACCTTGATCGAGCAAAAGCTTTGTTTCGGGCATCCACCTGAACCTTCTCAGTCTTATCAGCAGCGAATTAACTTTGGATAAAGCTGTTACCCAATGAGTAACATTGGTTAATTGGTTCGTCTTTGTGGTGATAATGGTATACTGAAACTGAGGACATGAAACGCTCGTATCTGACCAACGTGTATAGTCAACTTAGTTAATATATAAAAGGCCTAAGATTTCCTCAAGAGGTGTGCCAAGGATTTTCTCGAGGAGGTCTGGTATTATGCAACAGGGCCTTGGTTTGTCAATAGGTTTTATGGTCAGAATTGTTTGTTGTTATTTTGATTGTTGTCAATTGTTTGAATACCCGGTCAAAGTAAATTACTTTTATAGGAAAAAAGAATCGACGGAAGGTTACAGCACAAAAATAAAACCAATTAAGGTAACAAACAAATCTTGCGTTTTGTAACACAATACCCACTCTTCATCATTGTCAAACGAATACATCGAAAGGGATTATTAAAGAAATGGCAAGTAATGTATACAAAATGATACACTGCCTCGCGATAGTGTCGATAGCAGAACTTTAAAGGTCTTCATGCAGATTTGAGCCCTCCTGGACCCTCATAATCTCATGGAACAGAGGCCCATCAATCTTCCTAGATAAGTCGGGAGGATGAAGGGACTTATCTAGGAAGATCGAAGGGCCTCGCCGGGTACTCCGAGGCTGAATCGACTCATTCAAATCTGTTCTTTTTGCCAACGACACGATACCAAACATTTAAAAGATTTAACGATTGACCCTTTCACTTTTTTTTTCAAGTTTAGATGACGGTCATTTGGCGAAAATTAGTTTAAAAGTAACCCGTCTAAAGCGAGGGAAGATTGCTTCCCAAAGTCGCGAAATTTTACAGACGTTTTTATGGTGTAGACAGGCAAAATGGCGCCTCCCCCCCCCCACCACCACCACGATACAAACTTGTATACTGAATTTTGCGACTTTGCCGAGCTAAGAAACTTCGTTCCGATTCAACAACGGCAATCTCGTTTCAATGGTGTCGACCGATTTTCACTAACTGAATTACTTTGGAAGGATCTATGGCTGTTGCTGCTTATTAAGCCCTCAGGCATTTATCCTTTTCTTTAATTCTCACCCCTCGCATATTTCGCTAAGGGAATTTCTTGGCCAGAGACCAACTCTGTCAATGTTAGGTGTTAATAGAGAGGAAGGTGATTTTATATTATATAACTGGAGCCGGGGGCCAATTCATAGTACGTGCACCCATTGTACCTCATCTACCCAGTACACACGCAAGTGGAATCTTGGACTTGTAACGTCGGACGTAGGGACTTTTTTGAAAGTCTGGTGATATCTTCATAAAACATCTTTGTACATAGCTCGGAGTATCCCCCATTGACTTCGTACACTTATTGGCCGTAAAATAAGTAGTATCTATATGGCTGGCAAGTGTCCTGTTTTCCGCTTTCCGAATTTTGTGGATCCGCCCCTGTTTACGTTAGTCTGGCTTGGAAAGCTTTGTAATCTAACACCTGTCTAAGACACTAATCGACTGAAAAACGCAAAAAGCCGGCTTACATAATCATAATTTGGACGAACACTTCAGCATATCGATCGATCTGCATAAGAGGATTCCTACTTCAACAATGGTTAGTACTAAGCGTTTTATTAAATAGATTATATAAAGATTGATGTACATTTTATTCAGGAACGTGCGCACGCTGGATATTTACAGATAGAGAAAGCATGGACCTTAAACTGCAAGCGCGGCTGAGGCTGCAGTAACTCTATTACAAAACCTGGGGCGCGTTTCTCTAAAGACCTGGTAACTCTTCGGACCTAAAACCATATTTGAAGTATTTTAGTGCAGACTATTTTTTGGCTTTATCTTATAACTTGCTTAAATCATTTTCAAAGGATTTAAAACCCTGCATTAAAACACAGCGAACTTAAAACAGCCTTCCGGGTAAGCAACAATCGAGACATCCCTGAACTTGAGTGAGATCTCTTTAGATCTATTAAAGACGGAAACCTATGAGACTGGCCTGAACAAGGTTGCGTAGCAGGCGCCTAGAAGTAATGGGCGCAATAAAGGAGGGGGGCTCTGGCATTTAAAGTGTTCATCTTGATTAATTATTCAAGAAAAAGAAAATGGCTCAAGAACGGTAGGGACCAACCCTACTTGTTCTTTTAATAGGCAGAAATGGTACTTTATTTGTTTTAATCTAGCGTGCTTGCTAAGCGGACTTAAAATCAAAATTTTGGTCGCCGGATGAATGGTTCTTTCAAAGATAAGTGCCCTTTCGTGCCGCGAATTTTATATGCCCCCGCCAATGTGTTATGACCTTTTGAAATATGGTAAATTCAAGTTGTCAACAAAGCAAGTATTCCGAAACAATACCATCGTTTTGCAAGTTCAAAGAAAAGGGTATACGTTAGAGTACACGTCCGTCGGTGAACGAGGTCCGAGTTCTTAAATCACTAAAGCGGTTTAGAACTGAGTACGTCTGTACAAAGAAGTGCATGGCGTTCGATTTTCATAAGTGTGTACCTTATACAAAGCCGGTTTTACAAGCATGCAGTTGGGCCCTCGATATTTTCAATAGTTTTCCCACCAGAAGCGCAAGCCAAAAAAAGACATACTGCAACCTACAGATATTTATTTTTGAAGTAAATCATTTCTGGCCCGGAAACTTTAAAATGTAACACCTGTCCAAAAAAATGGAACACAAACAGACAATCATCATTGGAACGAACCAGCTTGAATTGTTTAGCCTACTCTGCATCGAAGGCTTCCTACTTCAACCATGGTTATACTTAGCGTTTTATAGGTAAATCGATTACTGTGTATATAAATTAATATAGGTGTAATACACCTGTCCACGCTTGAAATTATAACAGGTAGCGTAAGTGCAGCAAGAGCAGCTGAGGATGCAGTACTCAGTTTCCAGAGACTCATTTATGAGACCTGTCTAGAACTGCAATGCAATCAATTATATCTTGATCTTTTAAGTAAGGAGACCTTTGGGAATGGCACCAAGCGCCCATTTCAGAGAGATACCAGCCACCATACATAGAAAAAGATAAAGAACGCTAGGGATCAACTGTTACTGAGGTGTTCATTGATAGAAACTAAATGGTTTTATATATACCGGCCCTGCAACTGGAAGGGCCTCTTCATGGATGTGTTCACCCTTGAACTTTTTTCTACCCAGCACGGGAACAACTGTGGATTTCACACTCAAACATTTTTTAGTTGTCGCGGAGCAGTGCAGTGTTTGATACAAAGGCCCGGTGGAACTCGGAAATGGCCTATTGCTGTTGTTGCTGAAATAAAGCCTTTTATTTTCGTCCTCGCATATTTCGCCAGTGGAGGGGTGGGGCAAAGAGACAGATGACATTTCATAGTGTTTGCTCACGTGAAAAACCGGGACTTTGTAACATTACGGAAGTCAATTATATTTCAAGTTAATAGCGTTTCAGGTGTTTGGCTCGGAAAGCCTTGAAACCTAACACCTATCACATGCACCAAACCAAGATTATTTTGCGAAAAAGGACAAAGTCCTTAATCATGAACACCGGCCCGTTGCCAGTAGATCGATCCTGTCAGTCATCAAGCAAGGTAGTAAATTACAAGTTCTGTTGGATAAAGCATAATGGATCATAATATTGCGCTTATTTGTCAGTTTAAGGAGTGAAACATTCTCGTTAATTTCGTATACGTTAAAATAGCGAATCATTAATTAAACCATTTAACCAGTCAAGCTCTAGTACAGTTCTTCCGCCCCCTCCCCCCCCCTTCGAGCCCGTGGGACTCTATAAGGGGAGAATCCGCCCCTAGTTCCAAGCCCTTACCCCTTACTCCATCTTTTAACGGTAAAGGTACAACAACAAATAACAACAACACCAATCTATATTTATCCACGGCAGAAAATCATTCAGGTATACAGGAAAGGGTCAATATATTTACACCTAGTTACAAGTTAGTTTCAAGACAGAATCTAAATCGTAATTACATTATTATCATTAATACACCAAAACGAAAGCTAAAAAACCTGTTTTACATGAATGCCGTGCTTCTAGTTATTCGTATAGTAATCGTTCAAAAGTTTCTTGAACATATTTTGTCAGAGATTCTGCCTGCCTATTCCGACCGGTCTTTTTTTGCTTCCTGCGCACCGGCGGGAGGGGGTTCGGAGGCCCCCCCTCTAAAACTTCAAAACCGCTCATCCTATGGCCACCAAAATTACACACAACAATGGACTCATCATTTCCAACTTCTGGGCATAACCTGATTGACACAATGACGTTGTCTGAAGTCATTACTACGTCACAGTGTTGAATTTACTGACAGAGTCCAAATTTCCCTCAAAGTAGACATTAAATACCTAAATAGTAAGGTCTCTGATAATCTGATAAAACAAGGAAGTTGGCGAACGATAAATGATCTTTAACAATAGCAGTGATGGTATGATGACGTCATTATTACTAAAAAAGGAACTGAAAGCATTCGCCATCTTGGATTAGCTAATTTGAATTATTTAAATCCAATCCATTTTACTTAAAACTAAATCGAGGTATTTTTTAACAGAAAACTTAATCTGAGTATAAGAGGATGCTTAGAAAGTCAAAAAATCAGCAAAATACATGTATATAAATTCTATGAGAAATAAACACCGTTAAAAATTTAACTCAGCATCTGCCATTTGGTCATATTAAACTCATGTTTTTCTCTCAAACTAGTCATTAAAAGGCCTGGATTTCATTAAAAGTTATAATAACTTTGATGAAATAATGCTAAATTAAGTTTAATGTAATAATTCAGTCAATAAAAATAGAAATAACAGCTATTTATTAGAGAAAATGCAAATTTGGAAAAACTCGATTGCCATGGTAACATCAATTTTGACGTACTCGTCACGGCGACATCAAAATGTTCACAGTTAAATTTCAGGAAAAGTCCGCTAAGTTTTGGTGGTCCTAGCTTGAACTGTTTTGAAGTTATTCAACGTTTTAGGGAAGGGGGGCCTCAAAAGCTCCCCCCCGATCTGAATGGGGTTAAGGACGACTATTCCAAATAACAGCACCACTGTAGCGGAAACTATTTCGTCGATAATTTGTGCGTGGCAATGTAATGGAATAGTTAATTCATTTACAGAATCTCGAAAAGTATAAGGGGTTGTATCAGATCGACTAATGAAAAAACTTGAATACTCGGGATTTGAAAACCTTCAAGGCTTTTTAAATGTCATGATGGGTGCTAAGATTTTTCCAGTTTAGGTTATCCATTAGTTGTGATGCGTCGGCATCATAATTCTAGAAGGTTTGGACCCGGGCTGCACGATTTTGTAGTTTTTTATTTTGAAATTTATCAGAATAGTTTTGAGTATACCATTCCATTAAAAATATCACCTCTTTACCATTTTAATCTACTGAATAAGAAAGAAGCGCTTAAGAGAGATTGCGTGACGTGTAAAGTAAACAGCCATGTTTTTCAAAAACTGCATTTTTTCCCCCAAAATATATTTTTATTTTTACTTATTGACTTATCATTATTACCGTACTGATTTATTATTATTATTATTATTCTTATAACTGGAAATGAAATCCAGGCTTTTAAGCGACTAACTTAAGAAAAAACAAACAAACAAACAAACGAACAAATTAAACATGAGTTTGATATGACCAAATGGCAGACGCTGGGTTTAATTTTCACTACTGTTTATTTCTCTCGGAATTTCATAACTTGTAGAGTTTTTACTCCATTATCATTGTTTTACGGACTCACATCAAATTTCCTACCTACCTCGTTTTGTACTTATTTTTAGCAAAATGGAATACATTTACTTTATTCAATACGGCGGGTAGAAGAATGCGGATGGTTTCAATTCCTTTCTTAATAATAAATGACGTCATCATGACATCAATAGTATTGTTAAGGTTTATTTATGTGTTAGCCAACTTCTTTAATCGAAGGGAATTTAGGGATAAAACAGCTCCAATTTCATTTCCCTATAATTTCAAAAAAATCTTCTATAAGTGATTTACAGCGGTGATTATATTGGCGTGAACACCTAAAATATGTCTGGAATGTTTATTAAGTTGCAACCAATCACAGGTGAGATCTTCACACCACAGAAACCACAGGCAACGAACGGTTTCCGATCGGTCATGGAACAAATTATTTTCGTTTTGTTTAAGGATACAAACTGCCTTAATAGAAATTTAAAACATCGCTTTCCCCAAGATCAGTGCCGAGGACCGCATCCAGTACATCGTTCGATTTTAGAAAGAAAAGTTTTAGAAGCCAACGCGACGCGACGGCGACCAGCTTTCCATGTAACGACATATCACATGAAGACAATAAAAAGTAAACAATCGTGATGTTTTCGTTTCTGATAGCACAATCCTTGCTAATATTTTTTTGTAGAACAAGTGGATTCGATTTGTGTGGACTAACGATTGAACCTTCGAACTACTATCTACTACCTACGATCAGGCGTAACTACCGATTTCGATCGTTACAAAAAGTTTGAAAACTCGCGCGCCAAACCGTCGCGTGCGTAGGCCCGGCACATCGGCTTTGTAATTTATTTCAAAATCGCTCAAACCTGTATTCTTCGCTATTATAGCAAATACTGTAAACAAATAGGAAGGAAAAGCAATTGTTTACTTGTAAAAAGACTGAATGTTAAAACAAAATGAAAATAATTTGTTCCGTGACAGATAGGAAACTGTTCGTTGCCTGTGGTTTCTGTGGTGTGATGATCTCGTCTGTTATTGGTTACATCACAATAAACATTCCAGACATATTTTAGGTGTTCACGCCAATATGATCACCGCTGTAACCGTGTCATAATTAACCAGACCATGTCATAATGGAACAGATTATCAGTTTTTAACTCCATTTATTCCTTTTGTAGCGCAAAGAGTTCCTTGCCAAGGCCAAGGGTTTCCGCTTGTCTCCTTTAATGAGAGAAGCCACCGCGGAATTCTGGGCCACATTTATCCTTGTAGTAAGTATCCAACAAAGAAGTGAAGTGACCGTGAAAAAGTGGGCGAAACCTCGTAGATACAGGCAGCGTTCACATGGGCCCCTGTGAATAGGGCGAGGAGGAGAAAAACTTGGATACAGTGGGAAAAAGAGCAGCCGCACTGGCCTCTTCCCTTGGAATCTTTTCGTATCCTAACGAAAAAACATGTTAAAGTAAAGTTTGAAACAGAAACCTAAACACCTTTTATATGTGTTCTAGCTTCGTTTAGAATGGGGCGTATATTTTAGTGCAGCTGTAAGTTTTGTCGTTGTCGTCGTCGTTATTGTTGAAGGGGTGATCAACGTCGTATGGGTTTACTTTTGTCTTGAACATCTACTCGGCTATTTCGCTACTGCAAGAAGAGAGAAACCTGCTGATCCGGAATTCTTTGTTTATGAACAATGGATGCCTTTGGCCCTGTTCACGCTACGACAAAAAATAGATTTTGGCGCATGCAAAAAATTTGAAAATTTTGTAATCTCCAAAATCTTGTTTACAAAGTTTTCGTAAAACCAGAAACGTCAACTGAAGGAACTTCCAATGGCCATGTAGGCCTCCAAACTATCTCGACAGCATCTTTGAAGTTTGGTGACACTTTGTTCGGTGAAAAGAAAATCTTTTGCACTAGAAATGGCTTCCTATTGACAGATTTTGTTTTGCAAAACAAACAAGATTTTGAGTAGTGCGAACAGGGCCTTTCCCATGAAATGATAGAAACTATCACGTGCTTTCGAGTCTTTGGAATAGCATAGATGCTTAACTTAACTTGTTAGAAAAAGAGACAATGCAGAGAAAAGTAAGAAAACGCAACTATCAATTTCATGGGGTAGCATGTTTCTGGTCCTCAGTCTGAGCATGCCATCTGTGCAAAAATATTATCGGATAGTAAACCTTGTTCCTGAAAAATCGAAGATAATGATGCTTAATTAACCCAAATTCGTACTCTCCAGAAGACTCCCAAGAGAGATGAGTCCCTCTTTAAAGTAGTTTCAACTTTAAAAAAAATTCATTGGTTTTAACGGTTCGAATTAATATTTCAGATCTTTGCTGTGGGGTCAGGAGCTCAGATGACTCTAAGCGACTGGAGGTTTGGAAATTTCTTCTCTGTTAACCTCGGCGGGGGCATGGGTGTAACGATGGGATGCTACTGGGCGTGGGGAATCTCAGGTATGCAAATACACTTGTACGTAACAAACACTCTATCGATCAGAAAAGCCTGGACAAACGTGTGTGCGGGAAATATGATTAATAGGCAGTGTCTCTGGCTTGAACAACTAAACTGAATTGGATAATTTTTTTTTAATTTGGAGAATGGAAATATTGAGGTCTTCGGATCATAGTACTGTAGTTATCTGGCAGTACGTGGGCAACCGAGCTCGATACAGGTTCATTGAGCTCGACATGTCAACCAAGCTCGATAAACAATGTACCTCGGGAAAACGTACCGGATTTGTCGATATGTTGTAACCAAGCTTGAATCCATTCTTACTCGGTCTCCATTGACCGTGCTCGGCAAGTAATGGAGCTCGTGTTAATAATCGAGCACGTGGATCATATTAGTTATCTGGGAAAACCACACCGAGAAACCAGTGAGGGTCAGCCAGATCCTTAGTGGACCTGGATAAGTAAAAACTTCAACACCAAATTTAAAATTGAAATAGTAAACTGATCCTTACGGCCGGAAGCTTGATGAAAAAAATAAAAATAATTTTTTTTCTTTTTTTAGGCCCCGTTTAAGGACCGAAATAACGGGCAAATAAAATTCACCATTTTATTTTTGTTTTCTTTATTTGTCTTTTTGTACCACTCCTCCTGCTATAAGTATCAGTTTGCTATTTTAATTTTAAAATTTGGCGAATCAGATACATTGCACAGTTAAATAAATTTGCGTTTCTGATAGATAATCATCATATATGAATCGCTTTCACTCACCTGATCAGCATTTATGAAAATTTTTTCGAAACAAGAGGATTAAGTTTTTACATGCGAAAAGAGAACAATCCACACAGGGTTTTCTTTTCACACTAACATGGCCGCCGTTTCATTGTTTTCTACATGAAAAAGGCTGCCGTGATGTGATGTGAAAAATGATCTAACAGTATATACAACTGATTTAAAAAACGTTGTCTCTTGAAAAGAATAAACCATGGACCATGGGACCTCATAGATTCATGGGCAGAACTTTATAAGCATTGTAAATTTAAAAGTTCTTTCCAGAAAAGTTTATATTATCGAAGCTATTCGCGACGGGATGCTCTCATCTTCACCTGCGCAGGGCACATCAGAGATTTCTATTGTTAAGGAGCGTAGCCATATCGCTAACGCACACGTGAAAATCATAAGATAAGACATAAAAAGACCACTGCATGCCTTAATAATCAAGGGATTTGGATCGGCACCGAGCAGCTCGTAACAATGTTAACTTTCGCTGAAAGAACTCTGAATTTGCTTTGCTAATGAACGTATAACCATAAAGCCTTATCGTTCATGGTTTACGGTTTTCAATCAGGTATATTACTTCCGCACGTTTGGAATGTAATAAGCGCAGGAAAAAAAAGAGTTTTTCATATACACAATTATATACATTGGTGGTGCCCAAAGAGTGTTTTGACAAGTTGTCCGTGATCAATGATTCAAGTTAATAGGCTACGATGTGCGAAGTAATGTACGTAAGCGCCTATTTTGGTCATCCTTTAATAGTAAACATTTTCCCTTGCACCCCTTTCAGGTGCTAACATGAACCCCGCCTTGACACTGGCTTTTGCGGCCGCTAAGAGATTGCCATGGAAGAAAGTTCCCGTATATTGGACGGCGCAGGTGCTAGGGGCGTTTGTGGCTTCAGCGTGTGTTTATGGCGTATATTACGGTGAGCGCAAGGGAATAATTTGATGGATTGACCGTTATCTTCTTAGTTGTTGGCATATTTAGAAATGTTTTTTTTTTCTTAAATTTCTTAATTATATTTTATTTCCTGTATCTAAACTTAACAGATGCCTTGAATGAATTCGATGGTGGTGTTCGTCACGTTCTTGGTCCAAAAGGCACGGCAGGGATCTGGGCGACCTTTCCTCAGCCCTTCTTATCAACAGGAAATGGCTTCGGTGATCAGGTAAATACGGGAGACGAAACAGGGGCAGCTGAAAAGTATGAAAAGGCGAATCCTTGCTGACGTCAATGTTTACATTTTTGCTCATTAGCATAGGAATTAACCCATAGAAGGCGTCGCCGTATGTACAAGCTAGGTTCAAAAGATGAAAGAGCTGGTTAATAATTTGAGCAGTATATGCAATTTGCATCTCTTTGCAACTAGTAACAAAGGAAATAGCAGCAATCAAAAACTGTGAAATTTCTGGGCAGCAAAAACAGCTCATACATGCTTAGTTAGTTTGGGGTTTTTCCAAGAGAATCTATTAAGGGGTGTTATCCATTTAAATGGGCAAATGGGTTGGTTCGCGGTGTGGGCAAATGGTAAGCAATTCATCAGTGGTTAATTTTGTCCCGGATTGCGTTTACCATTTGTACAAATCTGTTTCATTTACCGAAAAACGGCCGCGAAGGCGTGGAACTGGTGTCAAAGATGGCTTGGTTTGAATGTTTCATCCGAAAAAAAAAAAAAACAAACAAACAAGACAACCTTTTCAGATGTTCCGTTGCTCCCGGAAATTTTCCTTAAGAACGAGCCAAAAAGTCGTTTTCCATTTACTTTCCAAACGGATTTTCCAGAAACTAGTAGGATTCGCCTTTAGATTGTTTTCACTCGCGTGCTTTGCAGCCATGCAAATTTCTTGGAACAAAAGAATTATTTTTCTTTACATTAGAAGTCCCCACAGTTTTTTTTCTGGAGGTGGGGGACCCCAGGTAGACGAGGTAACCCGCTTAGGTGGGGTAACCCGCCTGTCCATGTAACCTCTCATTTCAGTAGCCTGTTGAGCACGTTTACATGATAGGTGGGGTGACCCGTCACATGTTACCTTACTCAAATGAGCTCCCCCACCTCCATGTAAACAGGCCCTAACATGGCCACCGTTTCATTGTTTTGTACAGCATTATGGCCGCCGTGACGTCATGCAAAAAGGTCTGAACAGTTCTTTCCTTAGCATATACCGCTGTATTAACGATTTTGAGTCAGCTTTAAAATAAAACTTTCCTATCACATTTATTCCCATTTTGTCATAAAAATGTGCCACTTACTCGCACTGTTCATTAGGTCCTTGGTACCGCGCTGTTTGTGGGCTGTGTCTTCGCCATCACCGACAAAAAAAATAATGCTCCCGACAAAGGAGTAGCACCTTTTATTATCGGACTGTTGGTATTCGTCATCGGCACAACATTTGGATTCAATTGCGGTTATGCAATTAATCCTGCTAGGGATCTGGGACCAAGGATATTCACTGCCATGGCAGGATGGGGTGGCGAAGTGTTCACGTGAGTAAATGGAGCATTAGTTTCTGAACAGTATTAAATTTTCATGACTTGTTTATCCAGCAAAACAAAAAACATAATTGCCAACGACGAAAACAAAACAAAATAATAATAATAAAAAAAGTACAAAAACAACAACTACAACAAATTATTATTTTTTTACAATAGAATAATGATGTAATGAGTTATGAGTGGGGAGTAAAGAAACTGGGATAAGGTGGAGCCCCCGCCCCCCCCCCGTTTTTTCTCCTTTCTCTCTTTTAGTCTCCACGCACGTTTTCACTTCTTTTTGCCTTATCCTCTTCCATCCCTACCTTTGTCAACTAGAGAGCCTGATCACAGGCAACCGTAGGTAACCTGCCTGGACAAAATGGAACTAGAGCCTAAAACCTCGTTAACCTAAATTCACAGGGCAAGCAATAACTGGTTTTGGGTTCCAATCTTTGCATGTTTTCTTGGCGGTGTCCTCGGTGCCTTGATCTATGTTTTCTTCATTGAAATGCACTACGATTTGGAGGAAGGAGAGGAGACCAAGCCGATGGAACTCGAGAGCATCATTACTAGTGAGTAAAGACATTGCAGACGACAAGGAAAAGTTTCCAAGTCTGTTGGACAGATCCGGACAGGGAGACCTGACGAAGATATAACCTTGCATCATATTTGTCCACTATTGATTTTAACTATAGATCGTCTATAGTCATGTATACTTTTTTGATTTCATGCGCAAGTCAAAGCCATTATATAATATATACTGTTAATAAAATATCTGCACTTTTGTTTGACATAATGGTGCAAAAGACGGTGCAGACTTCTGAGTTTTGCTGACAGCATTAGACAAATCAACTTTTGCATATCCCACAACTATAAAAGAAAACTTAAAATGCTACGGAGATTATTCGGTTTACCTTTCAGGTTAGATCTGTTTTGCATTAATGTTGCATTGAGTTTAGCTAGTCCTAGCTAGAACCAGCGCCAGGCTTGTCACTGGATCTGAGTGGCAGCAGTCAATTATTATGAATGTCATACCTATTTTCGGCGTTATTAGAAATATGATTTATGTCTTTAATATTATATTTTGCAATTTTCCGTTTCTAAACTTAAAAGCCTCTTGTTACGTAACATACAAAAATTTAACTGTAAACAATTAAGAAAATAATTAAAAGCTTGTTTTAGAAATTTTGTTCACGTGCAGTAATGAACTTTCTTGATGGAATTTTGTTTAAAAAACTTGAAAAATATTCTCAATAAAAAAATAAACAAAAACAACAACAACAAAAGCATAAAACAAAGCAAAAAAAGCAAAGCAAAAAAACTTTTTATTTGACCTTTTCTATACTGACATGCAACTCACAAAGTATATGATAGAATATCTTACATACTGTTTATAACATTACTGTGTAAACAATTAGCAAAACAAGGAATAAAGACCTAGTTAGACTAGACATTTTGCTTGCAGTTTGTCACGCACATGAATTAAGCCAATGTGATACGAGTTGCTCAGTCGAGACTACTTCCTCATTTAACGCCGCCCCAGTGTAATCAGAGCCGAGACAAAGGCTGGGCCCCACTCCAAGAGGTAGGAGGTCTACTCATTGAGACCCTAAGATAAGAGTGGGCCAGGCTCAATTCCAATTTCTTTTTCCTTTTGCTTTAGGCTTTAAAGTTTATACAGTCGATCCCCGAAAACTCGAACCTTCAAGGGAAATCGAAAAAAGTTCGAGTTATCGGGAATTCGAAGCAAATAACTAGAAATAAAGAAATAGAATGAGGGAGGAATGCAAGTATCATGCACACCTCACTTCAAGGGCAGCAAGGAATGTATCGATATTTTGAAAAAGGAATATTAAACAAATGAGCTTGATGAATCCGTACAGGGCTAAAGACAAAAAAGTAAGGACAAAGGATACACAACTGTTTAGCAATAAATTTAGTGTAGTTTACTGCTTATTTTTCCGACGTGCCACTTGCTTAAAAATGGTTCCGAATAATCGATGGTAACTTATAATATAGAAATGATCTGGGAGGAAACGAAAATAACTTCGAGTTATCGGGAGTTTAGAGTAATCAAGGGTTCGACTGGAATTGCCTAGAGGGTAAAATGTATGAAAGAAATCCAGAGGGGAAAATCGATTTTGTTCGAGTTAGCGGAGGTTCGAGTTAGCAGGGGGTCGAGTCAGCGGGCGGTTCGAGTTAGCAGGGATAGAGTCGCCTGTAATTCCAAAGGCCAGTGAAAGGCTAGCGATAGCGTCAGTGGATCGAATTTGATTCCTAATTTGTGGGGAGTAAATACAACGACTAAAAGAACAAAAATTTCTGCTCGTTCCAGGTCTGATTGCAGATTTTAATTTTTATTTATGTGTTACTAATTTTTTCCCTAAAATCACCTACCGCCTCCGTCAAGAAGTCAATCAGATACGCCGCTAAAATTACTGCTGTTTGTGGATCTCTTCGCAAAGGTTTGAAGTTTATTTTTGAAATTAGTTATAAGAGAAGTGAAATAATACGTCGTACAAAAAGACGTAACTTTTAGCAAAGTTATAGGTAGGTAGGGATCGTTATCATTTCCGTTGCATATATGTATATTTTTTTTGACAAAATGTAGTGCATGAATATTCCTTCATAATGTCTGCCAATGTAGTAATTTTTTCCTGGCTTCTTTCGTCTTTGTTTTGAACTCCCATCCACGACAATCTCAATAGAGCCATTTATACGAGGAAAAATAAGACGCGTCTTACATAAGACGCGTCTTAAATAAGACGCGACTTACATAAGACGCGAACCGTACCACTTATACGAGCATGTCTTATCTAATAAGACGCGTCTTAGCTAAGCCGCGTCTTATTTTAGACGAAATGTGCCGTTTATACGGAAAGTTCGCGTCTTATTTAAGACGCGTCTTATTTTTCCTCGTATAAATGGCCCTAATGGCACGTCCCTAATGATGTTAACTTCATAAACCAGGGGCGTAGCAAGCATTTTTGCATAGAGGGGTTCCTAATGTGGTACTTTTGTCCAGATTGACTAGATGGCCTGCGGAAGGCATGGGGTATATGATATTCCCCACAAAATTTTTATAGTTTAGGTCCTCAGAAATTCCGTTTGTGATTCTGAGCACTAATTTCCAATAACAGTTACAAATAGCATATTTTTTGCTTTCAGTGAAGAGATAGTGTGATAGACTTAAAAATGTATATGTTGCTAATCGTTGAATACATTAAATAAAAACGCACATCATAATTGTAGTCTTGTGATTTGCCGTTTACTCAGCTAATATATTAGCAAGAAGGATACATCATGGCTGCTTCCGTGCAAAGATGTCCATCGCTAGACTTAGGCCAATTTGCGTAATGCATTGTTCATCAGAGCAAGTACAGCGGATTCTCGCTCGTTAGTCATCTTCGCTGCCAAGTAGTTTTTAAGTATGCGCAATGTGTTATGCCATCGCTCACGTTCTGCTGATATAATTTGTAACAACTTGTATATGTTTCGAAAGAATTCATGGCTTAGCCTTCAACTGCACTACTAGAAATTAAGGTTTTTTCCACGCTGAGCCACTTGCGCTGCCAACGGAAAAGTCGCCACTTGCAAATAAGGGGCGATGGTAGCCTAATAGATTTGACGTCTTGCTTTAAGCCTAATACTGACTAGCTTTTCTGTAAGAAAAAGGCACTGCATCATGGTAGCCTGTGTGGAATATGATGAATTCATAATTGAATATTATACGTTTTGTAGTCATTTCGCCGTGCCGCTAGTGTTAGTGTCCAATTTACTCACTTCGATTTGCAAGCTGATTACTGATTTCATACTACCTCCTCACTTTTATGACCGTTTACACTGTCCTTCCGCTTTACCAAGTTTGTATTAAAGCCTCTCATTGTCAAATAATTATAACATGCAATTGAAAGCAATCGAGACCAACAAAGGTACTGAATCCCACATTGCAGACCTTGTATTTGTATACACTTAGGGGCCTCCAATGATCTTCCTCATAGTATTCATATGTAATCCTCCAAATAGAATGTGATGCTTTTTCAATCTTTTTTCTTCTCATTCTAAAATCTCATTCCTCTTGAAATTATAGCCAGGGCCGTAACCCAAGGGGGAAAGGGGTCCCCTGGCTATGCCACTGTAAACTGCACTAAAGTTAATCCTTTGAATGAAACATTATTGTTTTAGTCATTAACTCTGAACGCCAAAGCAAAGTGTTAGAAGCTGCAGCCAAGCAAATTGCTTGAAGCTAGTTGTACAGAAGGTGCAGTATGATGAAAGGATATTTGCTGAAATTTTAGTAACAATGACTTCACTTTTGCAAAACTCTGTTCGCAAAACCAGCTAGTTAACTTCAACTAATGAAGCAAAATATCTAAATTTGGAATCATTCGCCGACCGCTGATGTAAATTGTGAACCTTGGAGTCAAAGTATTCCTAGACCTTCTTAAGGCACGTCTTTTAATCATGTAAAACTGTTTGCTTCTCAGAAAAAACCTTGAAATAACCCTTGGACACTGGAGTATGGAATTTACTTCTCTTATAAGTTATCTCAGATAATCATATAAACCAGTTACATGCTTGCAATCTAACATATCAAGAAATTCTAGTAGATTTTCCATCATAGATTTTCCATATGCTAGTACTAAAATCTCGCTAACGCGCGAGCGCCACCAGATATAACATGAATCTTCTCTAATTGCTATAAAATGTAAATGGTCTCAAAAAGGGATATTTCTGTATCAGTTCTTCAACATCTGCCTTTTGTTCGCTGGTCTACACAACAGAATTCCTTGTTTTGGAAGACGTCTGGTACATTATAGCTGACACTGCATCGAGAAACTCTTTGTCGCAGTTTACTTCCAGAAAGCTGCATAGTTTCCTCAGGTTTTCACGCGGATGTGAAATAATTTCAGAGCTGTAGACATCTAAGATATCATAACTTCCGCTCTGGTGCAATCTTTGAACGGACTCTACTCTCTCGAAGTGGCTGGCAATGTATTGATCCAAAACCTCAGAGTTGTTAACCTTGTAGGAGACATAATGAAAAAGACGTAATTCTATTTATGGGGTTAAAATATTTTATTGATTTTTTTACTTATTTATTTACTTATTTACTTATCTATTCATTTACATATTTATATTCGGTTTAAAGTGACGCGATACGTTTGGTTAATTTGCGGGATTTCGTATGGATTTTACGCATATCTGCGGTATTTTCGATCGCAGTCCTTCAGTGATTCTATACAACATTACAGGGTGTTTCAAAAGTTCGTTCTGATTGTAAATTGTATTTTTCGAAAATTTTTTAATGTTTCTTTAGGCAAATGTAAACTTATTCAGGTAAGAAATTTATCTAAATAAC
The DNA here is from genome assembly GCA_964035705.1 of Porites rus. Taxonomy (NCBI): domain Eukaryota; kingdom Metazoa; phylum Cnidaria; class Anthozoa; order Scleractinia; family Poritidae; genus Porites; species Porites rus. The sequence continues at coordinate 6,643,931 of OZ037993.1, forward strand.
CTTTCAAAGCAATTTTAAACTAAAATTTGAAGAAATTATAATATTTTTGAAGTTTTGCCCTAAATGTGCATGAACGCGAGTTTTTTCCCGCCATATTTTCCCTGCCCATTTTGTACGTTTTTTATTTTCCTTGTTTTGCCTTTTTCTTTTATTTTCTGTACTCTTTCACGAAAATGAAGGCCTGCACTGTTTGTGCTAACTCTCAGGCATCTATTTTTTACGGTCTTCTGGCCATTCAGTCACAGAAATTGCTAAACTATTGAACAAGTCCGAACGATAGAAGTGAACAAGTGGTCAAAAGCAAGAGAGGGTCAAGGGGACAGAGAAGGCATCCCCCATACACACCCTATTTGATAAGTAATTCGTCTCGAGTTATTTTTAAGACCACAGATCCCAAGGGGGATTAGACAACAGCCAATCACATAGCGCGAATGTGTTCCTCGTGGATGACCCACGCTCAGAGCCACGCGTCCTTCACAAATTGACGCTGAAAAAAATGGCGGAAGACGCGGAGAGCGATATTGCTATTCGTTTTGTCGGCGAAAACGACTAAAGAGAGAGATTTCTACTAAAGCGGTGTCAGCGAAATGGAAATTAAAAAAGAATCGCCCTTCCTCTCTTGTATAGAGCTAACAGTACAGCAGGAAAATCCTTAACACGCTGAATATTCTCTCAGAATCATTTATAATTTACAGTTTGAAGAGAGCAATTTCTGGTTTGATATTTATTCTTTTATTAGCCTTTTATTATTCAACATAAATAACACTTGGCGTCCTACTTGCTTTATTGTACAAACGAACGGTTTCAATAGACCGGCGAAATTTCTCATTTTATTAAAGCACTGAGGTTACGACAACTTTGAGTTAAACTGATTTCACGGGTTGTCAAAGAGTCCAGCGATTCCTTTTTCCCAGGTGAGCGCCGACTCATTTCGCTTCAATACTCAGAAATGCTCTCGATCTGTTAACGCTTTCATTGCCTTTCGCCCGACATGTTTTGCACGGCGTTTATTCATTCGAAACCTCCACGAAACGTCCACGCAGCGGGCGAGGTAATCCTAATTCTAAAAATAACTCGAGACGAATTACCTGTGGAATAGGGTGTGTATGGGGGATGCCTTCTCTGTCCCCTTTATCCTCTCTTGTCAAAAGTAAAGACTTAAGAAGACAAACCAAGAGGTGGATGGCCGTTTTTTTTTGTTTAAACGTGTAAGAAATGTTATCAAAAAAGCTGTAAGTATATGCGTAATAATTCTACAAGACAGAAAGGTAAAAAAAATTCAACTTCACACTTTCAAAGTTTCGAGCACAACGGTATGAAGATATATGACCAACTAAAAAAGCCTGGAAAGCCCTGAAGAGAAAAAGACGGCGCACATGCAGACATGGTGCCAGAAGGATTTGGAAACTTTATAGCAAAAGACGACCGGCCGGCAAACTCACGTGATGTGAGCCCCCTAGAAACCATCTGGATTATCTTTGACGAGACAACATACAAAGATCCAGCCCCCAAAACACTGGACGAGCTAAGACAGTGCCTTAAACGCTTCACCTGGAAAAATGTGCCTTCAGACACGTTTTGGGAGCTCATACATTCTATACCTCACCACTTATAAAATGTCAGATAACGCAAAGGAAGGCATTCTGGCTACTTATATTTTAGTTAATTCAATGTTAAAATGAGTAATTAATAACATACTTGGTTTTACAAAAGGCATATTTTTAATAATCAGTGAAATTTAAGCGAAGAAAAAATCGGAACGAACTTTTGAAACACCCTGTAATCGACGGTATATTTAATTGGAAACGAGGCTGCTTGGGCAATATAGACACTTATTTGCCTTAATCAATTTAGCACGTACGTGTTCGCTATATTTACAGTTCTCCTGAAACGTAACACCTAAAATGGACAGCTCCGTGCATTGCGGAATGCATGTATTAACTAGCGCAATATCCTGAATAAAACGTTTCCTGCGAAAAATAATTTCTTTACATTTCGATGGATTACAAATCATACTGTTTTCCTTAGATCAAATTAAAAACTGATCCACCAAATCCCTACGACGGTGGCCATTACTCCAAACGGGAACAATGAGAGTAGAGTCATCCGCTTATTTAAGCAAAGCTGGGTGATTATCTATGCTGATTTCCAGATCAAATAAAAATGCTAAATAAGTACGGACCACTCACACTGCCCTGTGTAGTGCCCCTGTTCACACATTTCCAATGTCCTTGAAAACTATTGTAAATAATGTACTGTTGACGATTCTCAAGAAAGCTTAAATACCAATTGATTATGAATGGATTTAACGGTATTATTGCTTTATAGTCCATTTTATATTCGTTAGGAAGAAATTTTGGGTGCCAATTATCATCAGCTAACGAAAGTAAAAATCGGTCAAAACTTACTCTAAAACTTTGATTACGAGCATTATCCCTGGCGTCCAGATTTTTCAGCACCTTGGTTGCAATGTTATCAAAGGGATTTCTGATAACGTGAATGAACTTTAGGGGAACTTTGAAAACTTTTTGTATTTCGTCCAAAACTTGAAAGCCATGTCTCATCAGAAAGAAACTTGTTACATCGCCGTGTTTGTCTCCTATTACCTGAAAGCAAAAAGTTACGGATTATCTTATATCCTCGTTATACCAATTATCAAAGGAACGGCTGGCTAAATTAGGCCGTTTTCTTGCAACTAGTATATATGATTGCTCAGGGGCGGATCCAGGATTTTTTTTAGGAGGGGGTGCACTCGTCTCTTGCTCTACTTCAACACCAATAAACCACATAGTTTTTTGTTTTTTGCAGAAACCAGTTGTATTAGAAAACCGCAGGTCATCTCGGGGGGGGGGGGGGGGGAGCGCACCCCCTGCACCCTCCCCCTAGATCCGCCCCTGTTGCTGTTTTAGGTCAATTTTGTTCCGAAGTCTTTAATTAGTTCCTTTATCAATACATAAAATACTCCTGTAGAATTGTAAAGAACATATCATACAAATTCAAATTCAATCAGGGAGCAGCAGCCATAATAATTATGGATCATTACACGTGCCCACCTACCCCTGCCCTAAGCCAACATTAACTCTTACTTCTCACTTAAGGCAACATGTAAGCTTAGGGCAAGGATAGGTGGGCAGATTGCCAGAAACGTACCGATAACTTTTTGGTAATTTTTGCAGGCGTAGAATCAAAACTTGAAAACGTTGGCCAGAATTTTTCATGTTTCAATCCATTTCCATTGTCCATCCTTGCCATCCGTTTGCAACAGACGACAAGAAGCAATTTCAAATCCTAAATATAGTCTTGTATGATAAAACTGGACCAGTATTTTAATTTGCAATCCAGTAGTGATACGAAGACAGGTTTAGTCTTTTCAAAAGATTAAAAAAAAAACAAAAAAAAAAAAAAAAAAACGCTACACAGCCCTATTCACTGTTAGATATGTTGCACGAGGCGACACCCTAGATAAAAGGTAAGAACTCGATTTAGAGGATGCAACGCTTTCTACAAAAACGTTGCGAGACGTCTTAATTTCATGGTATGTTACTTCATACATGTTTTTTTTTCTTGTAACGTATTACAGTTCCAGGTAAGGGCTCTAAAAGTACGCTCTTACAACGCCGCTTTGATCAGTAGCATAAGTCCGTGGGACACTGAGCTTGACTATTCCTACTGTGACATTGTTTTCCTCAAGAGAGCAGGAAATGCCGGAAGTGCCTTCTCCCGTACAGCCATCTGATTTTATTTCGACATTTCTTCCCTTTTTTATTTTATTCATTCGATTTTAAATGATTTATAACAACAGATTAAAGAACAACAACAGAAAAAGAACTCAAAGATAAAGCTCGTTCTGCGAGTTGCTTTAAACACAAATAACTATTTCTGTCATAAAACGTAGCAAAGTGATTGCTTTTGCGTATCATACTTTTGAATAGCTCTCAGTTTTGAAGTCCTGGATCCTCACTGCTACCTCAGCATTATTCATGGGAGTCTCGAGTTAAAATCCTTTACCCCGCGTGTAAATAGCCAGCTGGTTTGCTTCGGCCAGTTAGGATTCTTAACCCTGTTAAACTTGATTTAAATTATTCGTTTCAGGCGTTTCCTCGGCTCCACTAGCATCAGTGCTATTAAATACTGCTGCGGGTAAATAAAGGATTATTATTACATTTATTAATATTAGACAAAACCCAATGTGTCGGGTTTCCTCAAAGAGAAAACTGTCCGTTAACAAAACTTAAGTTAATTCAGTACCTTTATATTGTCTTTGAATGTTCCTTGCCACTGCCCAGCCACGTGATAGGTATATCCTGTCTTGGAAACACTACGAAATTGCGCTCTCTTGCCAAACATTACACTTTCTTGCGAATTAGAGTGAAGGTCAAAGAACAATTTATTCTTCCCATTCCATGTAAGGTTTTTGTAATAATTCCATTTGCGTAACACATCAAATTCTTCTGCTATAACAATCATTGGGTGAGCATCTAGAATGGAGGCAACGAGGCTGTGACCGCTACGGCCGTAACCAATGAAGAGGACAAAAGTTTGGACGCCATCGTACAATTTTCTGATTCTTTTCTCAAAACTTAGAAAAGAATCGTTCACTGAATAACAAGAAGAACATCAGATCTTTTTTGGGAGGATCGTTGAGTATGGAGTAGCTTTAATGATAACAAACTCAGCTAGTTGATGAAATTGGTAAATAAATATGATTCTTTAGAAGGATCTGGTATCACTGTGCTGGTCGGCTACCACTATCGCCTAACTACCCCAACACGCACACCTATATATACCAGCATTACCCTGAGCTAGAAAGAAACATTTCTCATTAATTGGAAAACGGATTAGGGACCCAAACAGAGAAGGAAAGTGAAAGAAAATCCCCTCCTCCCCCTAGCTTGCCAGTCAGGGTGCACAATGAAAATACTATATCCTTTACTTTCCGAACGTGAATAGGTAGGTTAAGAAAAGGCTGACAAATTTGTCTTGGAAAATGCCTTATTCTCTTATTGAGAAGTTTTCCCTAACGTTTTGGCAAAAGCATTGTCTAAGGAAACAAGAGGTCCACTTCCGGTCGACCTGCGTAGCTCAAGACGTCTTTGCTTAAGCTCGCTGACAATAATGATGACGATGATGTTATTGAACGTTCAAAATTTTTACTAAATTAACCCGCGCTGGTTCACAACCCAAATTTCTACTTGCTTTGCTTTTCGCGACAAAAAAAAGTAGCTTAATTGTCCCGTGATGAAATTTTAGTTTATATTTTTTAAATAGTACAGTGTACTTGGATGGTCAAGCAATTAAAGCTTGTTACTATTCATTCAAAATATTTCTCTGTTTGTGATTGGCTAAAATCACACGCATAATTTATCATTACCTACTACTGTTGACCAAATTTGAAAGAATTTTGCCATATTGAACCGATAACGTCAAAAGTGCAGGAACGTTGCACATTATTGAACCCTCAACCGAGAAGACCTGGGGACGAGTTTGAGTTCTTTTCGAAGTGAGTAATGGCGGAACTCTTTACTCGTTTCACGGCGAACTATTGTCTAAAAAGTATGGCAAGAACAGCAAGAAGACAACTCGACGGACGACCTCTGCTATTTGGAGTATATTTGCAGACCTGAACAGCCCTCTATCTCCTAAACCTCCCGATAAAGATGCACTATCGATATGAACTTAACATCGATCGACGGAGGTAAGCAATGTTTTAACTTGTTTTTAAACTTGGAATTATTTTGGATGAATAATAAAGCAGTTATTGAATTCGGCTTTCGTAGGATATGAATTTTGCAGATCATGGTCGAATTGGATAACACCCTCGTCGATCTGAGGAATTCTTCATATCCTACGAAAGCCGAATTTAATAACTTCTAATTGTTGCTGTTACGGCACGCTATCATCAAATGTTGCACTTACTGACCTTGCTTCTCATCAATAGCACCGTCATAAAGAACGTTTTTTTGATGTTCATTGTTCTTTGTATAATAGAGCAGAAGGAGTGACAGGACAAATGCTCCTCCTACGACCACAACGACAATTTGTAAAGGCGAACGCATGACACCACAGATATTAATGGTCGTCAGAGAGGCGGAAAATCTGCCGTAAAAAGAAAAATGGCAAATGTCCTTGGGGTGCTTAATACAGATGTACTTACAATGTACTAGTGTTATATGAGATAGTCAGCAGGATCGGAATTAACTGAAAACAAACAAACAAAAAAACAAAAACAAAACAAAACAACAACAACAACAAAAACACCAGTGCAGGCATTGTTTCGTGTGCACTAATAATAAATTAAAGTAGTTTCTTTCCAGTTCAGCTACTTGTGACAGTATGACATAGCCTTTAGGCGGAACTACAACAACAACAACAACAAAGATAACTTTATTTATTTGCTGTTAAAAAATCATCAGGCTAAGTGAACTACTACAAAATTGCAACCTATTTAACTAATTAGAACTTTAACTGATTAACTGTAAAAAATTGTGCCTGCTTTACATGATTGCCGTGATTATCGGCATATTTCAAAAGAGATCACTGCAGCCGCGTTTAAAAGCGGAAAGAGTTTGCGCTTGCGGCAACTCAATAGGTAGATTATTCCACAACACCGAACCCCTGTAGCTGAAACTACTTTTAACATAATTATTACGGGGTGGTGGAATAGCTAGCTTGCCCTCGGAATCCCTGAGTGAGTAACTAGAGACTTCATTTCGATAAGAAAACATGGAATTTAAATATTGTAGGGAAACGCCATTTAGAGACTTATAAACCATAGACGCAGTTTGAATTTCCCGTTGAGCCTCTAGCTTTTTCCAGGCTAAGGATGTAAAAAGATTGTAAACACTGGCATCGTAAGGAGAGAAGGTCAAGATACGGGCGGCGCGACTTTGAAGTTTTTGCAGTTTAGTTGCAAGTGATTCGTTACAATTCCCCCAAACAACGCTACAGAGAATCAAAATACAGTGGTTACACTAAGGCGCTATTTGTAGTTGAGAGCACTTCAAATGTAACAAAAAGCCGACTTCTCTTCAAGATACCAATGCCACAAGCAATCTTTTTAGCTATATTAACGATATGTACATCCCACGACAAATTCTCATCCAAATAAACACCAAGAGATTTAGTAGATACAACTTGATGTATAGGGGCATTATCGATAAAGAGGGAAGCAGGTGTATTGAAAGTTTGCAACCCTTGCCTAGACCCAATTAACATAAATTCCGTTTTAGACTTAGTAAGAGTTAGATTATTAGCATTAAGCCTGCAGTCATTAATTTTGGCCAGGTCCTCATTAAGAGCACGTTCTAGATGTGCAACATTATTACTGGCAAAAGTCAAGTGTGTATCGTCTGCTTTCATCCTGTACTGAACATTTGTGAGACAGTTCGGCAGATGGTTTGTGTTTATCGTTTATGTTTATAGTATAAAGAGAAGAGGACCGAGGATGGTGTCTTGTGGGATACCGCAAGTTAGATATTGATCGCCAGAGAGGGAACCGTTCACAATACATTTTTGTTTCCGAAAGGACTTGAACCAGTTGTAAGAGGAATTTCTAACACCATAGCTATATAATTTAAATAAAATGATGGAATGGTCGACCGTGTCGAAAGCCATCTTAAAGTCAAGAAAAACGACTCCACTAACATTGCCTTTATCAATATTAAAAGCCCAGCTGTCAACAGTCTCTAACAGGGCCGTGACAGTTGAGTGAAGCGATCGAAACTCTGACTACTTACTGGAAATTAAATTATGTTCTGTTAAATAGATAAAGAACTGATCTGGTTACGGCTTCTATTAACGGCTTCCTCTTAACAATAGGCCATTTTACAGTTGTGTGCTCAGTGCCCTGGCCTTTGAATAGAAGCGAGACTTCATACGTAAATGATCATGTTCACGGCCTTGTTAGCATGAGAATACCACGATTTGCCGATGAAAAGCAGGAAGATTTGTAACAAAACAAGGTCACCGCCAGCTTTGCATCTATTCAAAGGCCAGGGCACTGAGTACACAACTGTAAAATGGGCTATATCCTGTTCCAGGCGTTCAGATCTTTCCCCCCCCGTTTCCTTGATATACAGTTTAACTCGATCCCCACTGACCGCCGCGCTATACTATCTGAACGCCTGGAACAGGCAAAATGGGCTATTACATTAACATCTTATCGAGGTAGATAAAATAGTTAAGATATCACACAGACTCTACATAGTGAATAGCATGACTAACAAGTAACTTTATAGAAAGTATATAAATCTAACAAATTAAGAGGCAAATAGGAATAATTAGCTATGTAAACTACGTCTAATAACGGAGTGATATTTTGTTACTTGTGAAAACACTTTTGCTTTAATCTGTATAATACTTCAATTTAACGTCAACTCAGTTGAAGTAAGGTAAGACTACGAGTATAAAGAATTTTTTACCATCTCTTTTCTTCCTTCTTCAATTTTGTTTTTCATTTTTTCTATGACAACATTGTTGCAATTAAGAGTACCGGGGGCTTAATGGATGATTTACAATATGTATAAAATTGTAATATTTAAATACCAAGATAAATTTTAATTAAATAAGGAACAAATTCTGTTACGTTAACCGATTTCCGGTTTTTTGAAAAACAGTTTTTTAAAACGCCCAAGAGAGAATTGCTCGCTGTTTTCACTTCAGTAAGAAAGCGTATGTACTTAATGATTCTAAATGGCCACATTTAGTTTTACCATGAAAGGTACTTGAGATTGATTTTTGATTCGTTTCGTTCAGTCCTGGTTTTTTGATTGTCT